>JAODGC010037565.1:59534-98402 GCA_027574925.1 Ecitoglossa quadriceps | reverse complement strand
TTGTATCCCTTTCTTTGTGTCTTTTTGACATTTATTTTCTTTCTCTCCGTCACCACTGTTGTGCAGATAAACGTCAAGATGTCAAAGTTCACCATGTTTTATATAGCCTTGTATGGCGCGCAATAATTCTTTCTATTCCGGATTTCCCAACTTTCCTGTTTCTTCTCTACCTTTTCATCTAAATGCTAAGAGTAAAAACTAAAGAGTACACTTTAAATTACATACAAATAAAAGTAAAAAGTACTAAAAGGGGATGAAGAAGAAAAGAAAGAATTTTTCTTGTTACTTCAATTTCTGTTTCAAAAATTCAGTAAAAAAAACTTAATAAATCAATCATATTTGGATGTGAAGCGAATGATAGTGTACTTGGACTTCACAATTTTCAAAGATTGCACACTCAGGGAAAATCATAAAAATTGAAGTAAATTAAAGAAATCACGGAATAAACTCGAGTGCAATGAATGAAATAGAGTGCGGTGTCTCTTGACACCGCCGAACTTCTTAATATTCCGCACGAGTCATTGAATCCTCAAATGGAATCCTGGTTGCCTTCGGCTTTTAGAGAAAGGAGAAATAAGGGAAAGTAAAAAAACACTGCGTAAGTGCTATCTGTATTGTATGCACGTTTTCGTTAATTAAAATTGTCACCAGCACGCAATATTTATTAAAGTTGGGGATAATCAATTATAGGTTTTTTTGGATTTTCTTATTTCTTTTAGAAGGAAACGACTTTTATTTGATGCTAAAGTGAAAGAAAACAAAGAGAGAAAGTTTTATAGACAGGAAATGTTGGTGTGACATGACAGGAAGTTCTGGAAAGTTAGGAAAATGCAACGAAAATCCACGAGCAAGAATATAAGTGTTTTGACAATGTCAAATTTATATTTTTGCAGACAAATCAGATTTATTTTATTTGGGATATTTCTAAATTGCAATTTTTGTTTCTTTTGCATTAAATTAATTAAATTATGCGATGAAGCAAAATCCTTTGTTTCAGCTATCACTTTCAAAAGAAAGTCCCTAAAAAGCAAATTCCTTCTTTTTTAGCATTATATCACAATTTACGCGTGTATTCTGTTGCCCATTTTTGGTATTGTGTGAGTTTGCAGCAGGAAGAAATCGAATTTCAATCGGATTTTTGCTCATGCGGAACGCGCCGCACATTAGTGCGTTCGGGGGCGGCGTGCGCATTACTCGGATTACTAATCCATGTGAGTGGTCAAGGCAATTGCGACGTGGGTCTCGTGCAAAATACAGCAAATTGTAGTAGATACACACAAATAATTTCAGCCATACACACTCTGTACGTATTCTAAAATGTTCCCACTATATTCCTTCCCAGCTTTTTGCAGCACCCTACAACTCTGTAACTCTTTATCCGGCGCCAAAAGTTTCGTAGTCGATTTTTGTCATTGTGCTGAAAGCAGTTGCGGTATTATTGCAATTCTGCAGGGCGGAACATTTGTGCTCTTTCCTCTATCCGCACTTTTTGCTTATTTTCCGGTATTTGCTAGGTTTTTATCGGGATAACTCTGGAATGCGTTGCAACGCGAGAAAATGTGACCGAAGCACGTACCCAGCATTCCGGTTGTGACCAGTGGGGAAAGTGTAGAATCGCGCAGTAAAGATACGGGGGTGGCATGTTTGGTAAAGTGCCGATATGCGGACCGTGGTCGTTGTTACCCGTCGCTTGGTCGGTGTTTTTCACAGCTCACTACTCTGCGCAAAGAAATAACATTCGTTTTTTATGCGGGTGCCGGAAGCACTGGATCCAGGACCACGAATAGTGTAATTTGCAGGATTCATTTCAATTGGTATCTAAAAAAATATAAGCATCATTTCAAATTGCGTAGAATTGTAAGTTAATTCCAGTTGATGACTAGCTTAGATAGAGATGGGAAAATACTAGGAAAATGCAGCACTTGCAAACGCATTAGAGTTTAATATCCACTTTGTACGCCCATACATGCTACCACAACCATCAACTTATACAACATGTACGAAGAGTATACATTAATCCTTTGCTACTTCAAGAAGAAAATTAAGGAAAGCGAGGAAAACTAGAGTAAGCAAGGCGGAAAAGAATGGATGTTCTAGAGAAAAATACTGGTATGATCAAACACTTTAAATAATTTCATATTTCTTCCAAAATTATTTTATGTCATTTCCAACATAGATTTAACTCCACTTTACACTTCTGCCAGCTTTTAAAATCCTGCTTTTACAACCTTTTGCATCACCTTTTGTAGCTTTGTGAAATGTATACATTTTTCACGTCTTGTGCAAATGTTAAATGTTATCGCTTTCAATTGCGTTGACAACACTGACGCAGTTATGTGGAATTTGTGGCTATAGGCATTTCGGATGAAAGCAAAGTCGCGCTGTAAGCTCCCTCAGAAGCTCTTATGAGCATCGCAACGCGGTGCACACAAAAAAGCTTTTAAGCACAACGCGCGCGCCGCTCAATTTTCGGCGAGGCATTCGGAAAATCTACGAAATCGTCAAGTCACGTCTGTGCAGTCGGATCAATCATGGACTTTACATATATAACAATTGGAAATATCACGTGTTAACCACGAAAACCTTATATTTGGTCTTAAGCTTGCAATGGAATCCGTTTTGCAGTGGAATCTAAGTAATTTAAACGCATTGTGCTTCACTTATTATCATTTTTTAGAGGTTTAGGTGAGGTGAATTCGTGGCAAGACTGGAAAAGTGAAAATCTTCTCAGGTTCTGTTCAACAATACACCGCAAATTGAAGCCAATGCTTTCTATTGTGAAGGTTGTCCTCCGGTTTCGCCTGCCGCGCGTCATCAATTTCGATTCGATTCCTTCATTTATTTCTTGCTTTTCTTGCTTTTCTTGCTTTTTTACATCCCTGGAGCACTTCAGGTGCACTGATTTCTTTCATTTCCTGGAAAATACAACACTATAAGACAAGACAACCTAAGCATAAAAGAGATAACATATTTATATTCCTTGGCATTAAAAAGCTTTGGAATCCAATCTTACAAACAACACAAAATTGCATTCAATGTCAAATTAATGGTGTAATAGAATACTTGGTTGAATGTAAGATGTCCGGCAATATTTACTTTGCATTCCAAATTGTTACAATGATAATTTCAAATTTATTTGGATAAATGAGACTGCCACTAGTATAGCCTGTCACTAGTGGATTATAATATGTTTGTCTATTTGAACATTGGGCCATTGCATTCAATGTACTAATTTACAAGTTTCCAATTGGGAAATTGTCAGGCGGTGATAATGCTGTGAATTTATGAATAATCACAAATCTATCTGGGATTTGTTATTTTCTGTGATGAGAGCGCTGGGAAAAAGGCGCAATTCACACACCAGTCGCCCAGATCGGTAATTTGCACGCATGTACGAATATTTTCATAATGTGCGCCTGGTTTGCATACGGAATTAGTAATTTGAGTTGAGCGTTTTTGGGGGTTGGGGGAGAGGAAGTCTATTCAACTGCTGTCATTATGCGATGGAAGCGTAATTATCAAGGGCGAACGAAATACTCGATGCGGTTGTGGTTGAATGAGTGCTTAGTTATTCGTGCTTTATAAATTTGTACATATAGATTGACATGGTTGATGGTATTTGAAAAGGGGTTTAAGGATTTACTTAGAAGAAGTAAAATATTAATTTATCTGTGACCACATACCAGAAAAATCCAGTCAGGAATTGAAACCTTTCTTATGATTCTTTCTCCTTTCTGCAATTCTTACCTACTTGCAGAAACGAAGATTATACCTCAATCTCCAATTTGCCGACCTAGTAGAATTCACCAGATTTACCTAGTCCTCCCTAAAAATCACTTTTAGGTTGTTGGAATGTTTGCACAGCGAACAATCTTCCCATCCAGTTCGGATTGAAGCAGCGTTGAAAGGAAAATTACTTATTGCATGCATAATGCATGAGGTCATGAGGTGCTGGCCTTTACTCAACCCTTTATTCTCATAGAAAGAAAGCACGGCGAAGAATGTGGAAAGGGAAATGAGGAAGCCATACATTTGTAAATATTTGATGTAATATCATCGACTCCCACGCATGCCGTGATACTGACAGCCGACTAGAAATCGCACCCACACTCTGCCCACTCTCCTTGCAGAATACCCAAGACAATTTGTGTGCACTGTAATTGTAATATGATATAGTGGATACATTGCGATAGTGGTGGTTAAGTTTGTGTTGGTTCTCTCAGGACAGGTGATAGATGAACAGAAGTGTTTTGGAGATGAAAGGGAGCTGTTTGTGACTAGGAGGGAAGTTGTGATGGAGGAGGCTTGCATGGCTTGCATGGGACGTCTACGACATCCACCAGCGATTGAGGATGGTGAGGATGTATGCGATTAATAAAGCAGGACCTAATTACTTGAACTATGTGTCTATCACAGTGTCAAGATTGCAATGCAGATGGTACCAAATTAATTCCATCTAATATGAACTACATCAACTGAAAAGTCGCTAATGTCATAACGTTATATCTTCAATGGAATTCATATTCCAAGTCTATTTCATTAGGATATTGACTCATCATAACTTGCGATGACCTCTCCCTTTATTCGCGGCTGGAAGCGCATATTCGCCACATTCCACGCGGACGCAATTTGGAAATTGTAAATTTGCACTTTGCATACAATGAGGTGCTCTAGGCAAGCGGCATCTATCTGCCGACTGCTACTGCCCCACTTGATGTATTTACCGTCCTCCAATTACTGCCGCCACCGACGCCATTTTGTAAACATAACGGCCGACGTAATCGGATTATCTCGTTTAGTTCATTATTCTGCAATTACCTTCGTGCTCTGTTGACAATATGAAATTACATGGGCATTGCATACAAGTAGGAGAGGTGCTAAAGTAGAACTCAATCAAGGATGGAATTTAATTTGGTATTTGCAAAATGCTGGGACTTTAGACTATTGATTTTGATTGGATTTTGATATTAAGATAGTGTAGTGATTTATAAAGATATTCCTGCTAATTTCCATGATATTTTATACTCTCAGAGTTAAATTATATGGCTTTGCTTGCGGGTATATGACTAATTATTTTACATTTCTATTATATCCACGGATAGACAACATATCCATGGATTAGGATCTTAATTAAAATATCAAAAATTTAAGCCAATTCGTGTTGGAATAAATGGAACAAGTTGAGGAAGTAGAGCAAGGCACGTAATAAAATTGTGCATTACATATTCATAATTTCCCTTTACTACTGCAATTCTCATGTTACAGGATTCTACAGTTGTATCTGACAACACGCTGTTGAAATATACGCTTTAAAATACATTTTTAAAAACTCTTTTTAGAGTGGTACATTCAATTGATTTTATAACTTTCAATAAGTGCAGTTTGATGTTATTGCATTAAAATTAATCAATTAATTAAACCGATAATTAATTAAATCCCCGCGATGATGATGCACACTATAGAATGTATAAAATAAGCTAGATTGGCACTAGTGATAAAAAGCCAATTAATACTATCTGGGACTATCTCCTATCCACATGTATCTTCCTTTGCTTCTATGCTTTCTTTGCTCGTCCCTTACTTTCTGGGCTAAATCAAAGATTGTACCCGCTAAAGTGTGTGGACACACCGATGCAGAAAATCGACAGGCGTAAAATGACTGATTGGAGAATTTGCAGAAAACCAAAACTCAACAAAGAGAAAACCATCATGCAACTACTGTAATTAATCAATTTTATTACTAAATGGTAAAATTCCGAGAAATAATGCTTTGTTTTTAAATGTACATTGATTTTAACAACCTTCAGATTACTATATAATTCCTTGTCGTTTAATCCTGCAAGTGTTGCGATTTTTTATTTCAACCATTTACCCTCATAGGATCTGCTGATATATATGCAAATCGTGTTAAGGTGGAACGGATTTAATTTAACTTTTGATTTGCACGAACGAGGGCGCATAGACTTGAACCACACCGAGCACTGAAAAATTAAGGGCATTTATTATAGAAATATAAAAAGAGAAAATGCAGGAACGCAACTGTTTTAGATGCGTTATATTTAATTCAGTTTAGGTCAGATCAATCTTTGTAAGTTTTACCTATGTTCTCTTTCTTTTCTTTTATCATAGGATGTCTTAAAGCTTATATATTCTTTGTAGGCGTAAACACGTGTCACGTTTTTTGCTTGTCATTGCCCTAACCATACAACTCTGCTATTTTCGAGGAGTAGTTTTGCGGTCTTTTGGCATGCTCGTATTTTTGCCGCAAAGCATTTAACGACTATTGTACCATTAGGTCTAGTGAAATTGAAGCAACTTTGCCGTGGTCAAGTCTAGTAAAATAGTGATAGTGAAGCAATAAATCAGGAGGTTGGATTTAGACTTTGTTTGAGGATGTTAGGATGTACGCAAAATAATTTCCGAGGAAAGCTGGTGAGTTTTAATGTTACAATAGAGAACATTACCTTTAGCTCATTTCTTAGTTTTAATTGAACAGAATGAAATTAATTTCTTAAACTCTTTAATAATTCACATTCCGCAAGTTTACATCAACTCTGAAAGCAAAAAAAGAGGAAATCAAAGCGCAGCAAACGGGAAATAATTTATATTCCGCATATTTGAAGAGTTTTTACGATCACTCTGCATCCGACTGATGTTAATGTTTGAGTTGCTGGTAGTTTATGTTGATATTTAATGTTTTTTCTGCATCATTTGTGTTTAAACATCAATTTTCCAGCAATCATGCCGGACTTTTCACCATAATTTTTATTCCACTTTTATCAAAACCATTTAAAACCACCAAAAAATAAACCAACAAGTTAATAATATTTCTTTTACTAATAAAAATCATCTGCAAAAATAAAAATCCGAAATCTTCTTAGATTGGTTCTGCTTGTTAGAGAATTAAATAGGAATATAGATCGCCAAGATAGTAAAGTCTATCCTCTTAACTTTTCTCATCTTTCGTTGCTCCCACATGTGCATATATCATATCAGGACGATGTCCTCGCATCCTGCGCATGTATAGTACCGATGTGCCAGGAGGAAATTAAAATTGTCGTGAAACTTTTCCAATTAACCATATCCCCACAAGAAATTTAAGTGATAGCGGTACGAGCTGGATGTCATCGGATGCCAAGCCAATAGCCCACACTCTTTATTATACACTGGGTGTTTCCACATAATTCTTTTGGGAGATAAATCAAGATAATCTACTTTAGAACAACGTAAAACACATATTTACGTATTTTCTCACATTTAATTGTGTTTTAACAACACCTCGTATGGGTTTATAACAAAAGCACATTGTTTGAGGTCCTTAGAGATGGTCAACGATAATTTCTTTCGATTACCGCCTACAGTCCCCGGAGATATTCTGTAATTTATGTCCAGCCAAGTTGAAATTAACGCAAACAATTTTTAATTTTATTCAACATTTATTAGGTAGAACATATTTGTTTATGGTGTAATTTACATCATTCATAATTTTACCTATATGGTTCAATTTCTCAAATCATAGCTCTATTTTAATTCCATTTTGATTATCATTATCTTGTTTGGCGTTGCATGGTAGTTTATAATTTAAATACGTGGTCGACATGCACGCTGCGTCGCTAAAAATGATTAATTCAGAAAATCCGGGCCAAAGTGAACTTGTCGCTCATGGGCAACAAGCACAAGAACTCCTTGCTGGCGGCAGCAAGATGAAATTATAACATCTAACTACACGCAACTTACTTAAGCGCAAACTTTTGGGCCGTAAGGACATTCTCAAGAATTGCGCAATATACAAGTTATATACTTGCTTAAAGTGTGTCATAGGGTTCTTTAATAATATTAATAAAGTTCAAAAACTACTCTGGCAAGATAAAATGATCATTAAAGGAAGCTGACTTAAAGTAAAATACACTTTAAGGTTAGAAGTGTTTATTGCGTCACCATACCTGTATCATCTATTTAAAGTTAAGGGCAAATAATGAAAACCTTTACCATATTTATAATTAAATTATATTCTTAGAATATTTAAATAACAATTGTCTCCATTTGTTTGTAACACCCACATGGTTCACTGTGATTTTGTTTTGTTCTGATCATCTTATCCTTCCTCTCCTATTGTTAAACATTCTCTACACATCTCTCTGTTTATTAACTGGCGTTAATATCATAACAAATATAATGCGATTTTACATATAACATACCCCGGTTATGCGCTACCCTATGCAGAAAAGTAGCGCGCAAAAAAAAACAAAATAAATGGCAGCAAGTGTCACAATACACCATCGCATATTTTACGTTTATCTAATTTACGCTTGCGTTACATTGTACCAATTTGGCGGTTGCGTTTTAGGCAGACATTCTAACCACCACCAAACGCCACCACCACTCAAAACATGACATTGTGCGTTTCTGGTTTACTTTAAAACGCCGCGCGCGTTACTCTCTAGCCCATGTCAATGTTTGAATGTTTTATTTCAACATTTTTTTTACATCCGCTGCATGCTGTACGTTTATTACTGGTTTTATTGTCTTGGCATTCAACTCATTGAGATCATTAACAACATTAACAAGCAACAGCATAAATATTTAACGCATTATAAAAATTGCAATCGTGTTTTATGTTGTTCTTTGATGGCGAGGAAGAAATACTGTCTTTTTATAGTGTTTAGGGGGCAGTAAATAATAGCTTGTGTTTTTTACGATTACCTACTGTTGTTGAATTTGAGAGGAATTCTTGTTATAAAGAATTACCGATTCTAGTAATGATTGTACACGATCTATTAATTAAAATCAAGTCTACGCCATTTACAAAATGAGATGAATAAAACTGAGAAGGACATTGAAAGACAGTATTGATTTAATATTAGTTAATGTGAGTGAAAAGAAATTGAGCTTCTTTTGTTATATCTAGAATTGAATATTTTTGGTTTTAGATGAAACAAAGCCAAGCAAATAAAAGCTTGAAAGCTTCTTAGATATTGATCGCCAAGAAATTGCAAATTGTCACCAAGAAAAATGTTTTAACAACATGTTTATTTTGTATTTAAAATATTATTAACTAAATAAACTGTTGATTGGGTTACAGGATTAATTTTTGTCTCACCAAATTAATTTTTATTGTGTTAATGGCAGCGGTTAAAGTTACTGATTACCTCTCGGACATAAAAACCCTCAGTGCTTACTAAGTTTATTAACTTAATTAACAATGTAAAAGCTCATTGGCGGTGGCTACATACAACGTTATTAATACGCAATGTACGTTGGCGTCCGGCGCATTCACCACTGCGTAAAGTTTGTGATGCAGATCATTTTAATTGAATTTATTTATGTTATACTCGAGTTAAACTACGAAAATTATATTTAACATAATGAAACGCACACAAGACAGAAAATAAAGAAAACAATTGTGTTTATTATCCATTATTAGTTAATTTGCTTTATCCCATGAAGGGGTGAATTCAAATTAAGTGTACAACCAAATAATTCTTCTAAGTAGTGCAGAATTATACAAAATTACATTGTAAAAATAATTTGGTCATAGTTTTTTTGTAGATTAATGATGATTTTGCGGCATTTTCTGAGTTAAATTGAGATAAAATTGTTCTATGAACGTTTCTGACGTTTGGAAAGCTTTACTCACGTAGGTTTCATCGTCAGTGGGCAGTCAATAAACTTTGGTAAAAACGTTAAGTCTTCCTTATACGACCTCGATTCCGTTCCCAAGAGACTAATGAGTAAAAAACTTTCTTATTGCTTTCTATTCTAGGCAACTATAGTGTTTAGTTTGGCTAGAGACATTCTATATTTGTTTTAGTTTGCTTTTACATTAATACAAAACTAATAATATATTTCTGTCCAATGGAAAATCACAATAAAAAGGTTTAAAATCTTTTCCTTTTCATTTTCTGTAAGATTGTTCGTATCAAAATAACATACATTTTTTATTTATTGAATTTCTATGTACACATTTTGCCATTCTTTCGATTTATATTCAAATAAAACTCCCATGGTGATTTGCAAAAACAAAGTATGGAAATAGCTCTAAAATTGATGCAATAAACACGCAAAAAGTCGGTTAAAGTTCCAACTCTGTGGGCTTACTGCCTGCGACTTTGTGGCTGCGGCTGTAACTTTGATTTCCACACAGGTTTTCCTAGCGTAGAGGTAGTGTATTTTCATGGCTCTACTGCAGCGTGATTTTCATGGAGTTGAACTCAACTTTGATCACATTTTGCGGGGCTAAATTATTTGCACATTTCTTGGGACGACTCAACTTTGACTCGGACTGAGATGCTAGTTTATAGGCATGTAGTGGTGTGGAAACTACGCTTAAATATGAGGGTTCTAGAAAATGGAAGGAAAATAGAAAGGCATAAAATAGAAAATAAAGTATAGGCAAAAAATCAAGAAAACAGGTTTAAGTAGTGAAGTATTTTCCCAAGTATATTGTAATTTTGCACACTTTTTTTTTTCTCGAGCCATATTAGTGCTTCCTAAAAATATTCAACTCAATGATGAATATTCATCAACTGGTAATTTCCACACCACATTGCTAACTGCCAGTAATGTTCTTTTGTTTTTTTCGCTCAAACATGAATAAATTTGCTGGGTTTGCATATTTCCATGAACTATATCCACCACAATCTTGCTACCACCCCATCAACTAATCTAATATTTTCCTTTTTGTAGTGTCTATTGCGCAATTTTTATAGCAATTTTGATGATCAACTTTTTATCTGATTAGCAGAATCTTTTAAAGGAAGTTTAATTTTCATAAGCACCAAACTGGAAAACTCAAGAAATTTAGACTTGATTACAAATGAAGATGAAGCAGAATAAGGAACGAGGAATTTTTATGCTGTACAAAGTTAGGGAAGAGGTAATTACATTAAAAGTAAAAATTTTAAACAAGTGTAATATATTTAGGCGTAGCGGCCGAAAAAAATTAGAAAACTTGTGCCGTAAATTTTTCCGAACATTATACTACACACTATTTGCAGTGTTATTTTCATTTACTAGAATAATAAATTTCTTAGCAGAATTTAATTTCCATTGCGTTTCTACACAGGATTGAATTACACTGTACTCTAATTTTCTCGTCCCTCTGTATTTGCTGGCTTTTTCCTACCTGGGGCGTATCCATAATCTGTGCAAAAGTTAATTTCACGCATATGAATTCCGTCATCGCCTTTTTTGCACCATCCTCTGATACCCTTTTTCTTTGCCAGTTTTTGCACGGCTGCTGCTTTCTGCTTTTCAAGTGCGAAACATCTGCAAAGTGTGCGCGATGCAATTAGCATTTCGACTAATTAGAAAATTAGATTATTCTGTGCTACGTGTTGCTGACGAGAAGACAAAAACTAAAGGACAAACGTGCGGTACGAAGTATCCTGCAGAATTTAATGAAAAACAATTAGAGAATAGTAGCAAGAGGATATTTAAAATTGAAGGACTTAAAAGAATCAACTGAATTAAAAAAAATTACAGAAAATTGTGGACATGCAATTTGTATGCGAATACGTGTTAATTACAACAGTACAATTAGCACTTATTTTTTCATGTTGGCTTATATTGCAACTAAAACTGAAAGAAAACATATAGCTGTATTAAATTAACTATGAATGTTGTTCCTGCATTTTGAGTTTTTCTCACGTTTTTCATTACAAAACCGTAGGAATCACTAAATTCTGTTCAACTTTAGATTAATGATAATTGCAAAACTATATTTGAATTTCTATTTGGTCAAAATAAATTACTTATAATTAACTTCTGAAATGATAAGGATTCAATCAAGTTTATTCCACCTTAACCTTGGAATATTCAGGTCAAAATTGTTTCCAAAGGTGAAATTCCATTTTGTGGGGCGGTGGTAAGTTTGCAGCAAAACACCTAAGCGCGACACAACAAAGGTATTCAAGTGATGCCATCAAGTGCCGGGTCGCAGGCTACTGCCGGCGTCCATCTAATTAGAATAACGTACTTAATTAGCCACGCGCCGAACGTGAAACTTTATGGGAAACGCCACCACTGGCACCTCCACCAAAGATTTTACACTTGCAATAAACATCTTGTCAAGACAATCCAAACTAAAAAAAACTACAAACTGTACACTATTTTAGTTTAAAAACGATTAAAGTCACATAGCAATTGTCTACGTGGTTAATTTAGTATTAGACAATATCCAATATTTCACTTTACCGGAAAATGTCAGTTACAGGGTCCAGGTTACGTTCTGATGTGGCTTCCGGTTTGCCGGTTAGGTAACCAGTCCCAAAAGCCCTGCCAATAATTTCCGCATCGATTGACCGTGTGATTTGCATGTCTCCGCCGCCGACATTCGGACAGCTTGTCACGCTAATTTTGGCTTAATGCAACTGACTAATCTACGGCTGCCTCCGCGCCATCTCAATTGAAAGGCTCTGAATCGGGGTATAAACTGACCAACGATGATTAAAACAATAGGGTTATGATACGGGTACCCGTATGAACTATTAGATATTTATTAAATAAAGAAAATCATTTTCTTTTGACATTTAGACACACAAATGTGTGATTTTTGGAGGAACCAAATAAATGTTGGATTAGTATTTTTGTGGTAAAATTGACCACTTTTAGCGTACTTAAGTTGTCTTTTGTATTATTTATAAAGTATGTTTTTATGGGAAAATGAATTGATTTATTTCAAAACACGATTTGGCAATTATTTTTAGTCTTATTTTTGTATTCTTTCAAGCCAGTCATGCATTTGGGGCTGAAAAAAGTTGGAAAACAAAGCGGACAGAACAAAATTGGATAATTAAAACGCTAGATCTAATTTAAGCCGATTATAAATGTCCAAATACGCAACACTTTCCATTTTTCACGTCCCTTGTTTGCAAAACCTCTAAACATAACGAATCACTAACAGAATAGCAAAATATTGGTAATAAAAATATTTGATCTACTCTAAGAAAACTAATTCCACATAAATTAATTTAAACAAAAATCCCCAAATACGCATATTTTAAATGCATACCACTTTTAAAAATTGGTAATTTTTATTTATTTCAATCATATTTGTCCTACTTTTGTTTACATGAAATATTTATCATAGCGATAATTGTTGCAATGTTTCTATTTTCAGCTTTTGTGACTGCTGACCCTACTATTTAATGCATGCTGATAATTATCTTTTGTCTCATACCTAGGCAGTCATGTCTAGTTATTTGTAGTTGTTTTAAGGGTTGTTTTCAATGTTTCTACTGGCACCGGTGTGCGCGAAATGCGTTCACACCAATAATATCGTAATTTATCAGCGTGTAAGTGCAAGTCCTGCATCCATATGACACTTGCAGCACAGCAGTTGCCAGGCGTGTAATTTTCATAATGGAATTGGTTCAATCTTTCTTTCCGCCTACGCGCCTGTATAATTCACATTATCATGTCGCATATGGGGAGTGACTTGTTCAATTTTTTGGCGGCACGGCAAACAAGAATGGTTATAAACAATGCAGAAAATGCTCAGCAAGTAAAATAAATGTAAGAAAACAAAATTGTGCAGGAGAACGAAAAATTATTTAAAATTTCTATTAAAATATAATAGTTTTGGGTTTATTATTTACAAGTAGTGACACATGTGTTCAAGTAGTTCAAGTATTAATACTCTGTTAGTAGTTTATTGTGCAGAATAAAATTGCGCAGAAAAAACAACGCGGAAGTTGTGGGTTACTTTCGTTTACTTAGTTGGCGCTGCGATACGGCGGCGTGTTTAAGAAATACCAACGTCTAATGGCTACGAATTCTGGAAAGTGTATGACAGTCGACATTCTACCACCGCACAAACAACATCTATTGCAAGTTACTCTTCTCAAAAGAAGCTTCTTACATTGTTCTATACGAATGAAGCTACTAATATAATATAACACAAACTCTCACATAACATTACAACTTCTATAAAATCATATACAATTTATTTAAATATTGCACCACTATTTTGTAGTGCTACAACAACCTAGAAAAAAACAGCATGAATCAATATACCATTGTATGCATGAGAAAAAACAGAGACGCGTAAATAACATCCAACTTAACATAATAATTTTCATATGAAACAATGCAATTTATTTAATTATAACACCAAAAACTATTTTAAACAATGTGACCATATAGACATCTATAACAAACGTAAAGTTTCTCATTAAGTCGTTACCTTGCTCAGAAGAAAGTTGGGAAATATTTCTCAGCAAAAAATAAATCAAAAAGTTGTTCATTTTAAATGTTTGGACACCACTTTTGCTGCCGCTGGACGTATCTGAAGACGTTGCCAGATTTTATTAGATTACCTTATCCCGGCAGATACGGCGCGAGAACCTAAGACGCCTCGTGGCAGCGTCACGACGTTGGCGCCTCCAGCCAACACTGAATATTTCCGTGTCGCTGAAAGTTTGTAACTTTCTTTTGCAACGACAAGAATCTTATAGCTCACTAACCAACATTCTCTGTTACACAAACACCAATACTTCCTCCAGTAACATAGGGCATGATTCAAGAAGTTTGAAATATTTAAAAAGTAAATTGAAATTTTATATTTACGTTCACGGCGCGGGAAGGAAATTTAAGTGATTTTGAATGTACTCTGGAAAACAGATCAAAATTACGAGATTGCATTCGGAATTAATTTGTTATTCATCTATTTTCTCACTCTACTTGTGGCAGAAAATAAATGTTTTTTTAATGTAATAGTCATTCATTATCATTAATAAAGCACAAAAAGTCGGAAAAGGCAGCGTCAGCATGGTTTAACAAAACAAAGCAAGGCGTAAGTTGATGAATGAGTTAAAAATGCGAAAATAATCGACCTAATTACCATCGACGTGCGCTCACGTCGTAAACGCGAGTAAATGCAGCTAAACAGGAAAATAAGCAGAAGAAAATAAGAAAACAATAGGAGGTGCACGAAGCTTAAATAAAATTTCCAGGCATAATAAATTGGCAAGAATAAAATGCAACGCGCTGATATGTTTTTAAGAGGTAGAATAATTAAGTGACTTCTTTTTCTTAAAAATGCATGTGGAGAAAATAGAATTTCGATATTTTTCTAGAGTTTTCAGATAAAGATTAAGATTTATTTTACCAATGGACAATAAGAAAATCACGAATAAAAAAACAACAAGGAAGGAAACAACCAAAATGCTCACATTGTGTACTTTCACGCATTTATTTACACCGTCTGCTTGAATAATTTACGAGCGGCGATTACATTTATTGAGTCTGGAGGCGGCTGAGACAGTTGAGGAATTTAATGCTGAAAGAATTGCGTTTATCTTCCACAAAACAACAAAATAGTCCTTTGACTTCTACAATATTAACTGGCAACACCTTAAAAATTGCTCAAATTTCATCTCTCTGATGAAACACAAGCCTCCTAGCAATTTCCTCCATCACCTATTGAATGTATACATACTCTAATCCTGGTTTACTCCAGGATGAGAACGCCAAAAGCAAGTAATCCGACGCAATCGTGCGCGAAATCAAACGTTGTTGACGTGACGTGCATCGAACACTCATCCTTACATTTCGCTCACATTTTCTGATTTTCCTGTCTTGCTATTTAACATATTTTCCTGTATACAATCCTGGTTTAAGTTTGCTCCAAGAGTCATATACAATATAACCTAGGCATTGGAAAAAACAAATAAAACAATGAAACCCAACGAAAACGAAAGGCTGTGTAGTTTTTATTTTCTTAATGCACGTATTATATTCGTATTAAATTCTTAATTTTCTATGATTTTCTGTTGGCTACTTTGCTACTGACGTAATTGATTATGTATATTAAACAAGCAGGAAAAAAAGGTAGCGATGATGTTTGATTCGATTTTCGATGCGTTTTTTTTACATAGCGGGAAGATGAATCGCTGAGAGCGTAGCTAGAAAATGGAAAAATCGGTAGGCAATGAAAAACAGTTTAAGCAGCATGCATGAATAGATTATCTCGTAAATAGACTACGTGGAAAGCGTACACAATGAATAATTAGATTATACGTGTCCGTGGAATGAATATTTTTAAAGGAAATGGAAATATGTTTGAATTGATAAAAAATTCTGTTTTTAACAAAAGATAATTGTAAATGGACAGATTTGTATTAAATTTTATTTTACTTTAAATTTCTCTCTGAAATGAAAACAATTTCGTGAATGAACTAAATAATACTGAATCGATTATTTAAAACGTAATTACTTCGTTTTAAATAAAATGTTACGAAACAAACAGACTATAATTTGTTTTCGTTTTATCAAATAATCACATTCTTTTAACTTAAATAACCTTTACATGTTGGATGGTAATATAATGTTTACACAACAAGTAGGTCTTATGAAATTTGTATGCACCCAATGCAAAACTTGCTTTTTTTGTATCCTCATGCAGTATACGCGATAATTAGAATTTTCACTTTAATTACGAAATGAATCTTTACTACACTCAATTACTCACATTCAGCACGTCTTGCTTCCAACTGTATGTCGCTACATATGAGCAACCACCACTCACAACCCTATTGTCTTTCATCTTCTACTCTTCGGCGTGTCATCAAGTCTAAGATTAATTAATAGCGTCGTTTGCAGCGCAGTTTTTAATTCATCACACACACCGCACGTATTGTTATTAGCATAAAGACATTCATCACGTGATACAGAGTTTAGGGCGTTGTAACAATCATCAACTTCCTCTCTTCTTTGTTTTGCATATTGCATCCATTTCACTTTGCAAGAATTTTACACTGCAGGGTTATTTTGTTCACGTGGGTTCAAGTAGTATGGTTGAACCTGGAGAATGTGAAAATTTGGAAGTGTTTTGGATTGTTTAGGGCGTGAAAAGTGTGGAATTAGTAAATATGCATTGTGGGCAAATTGTGCAAAGTATATTATTAGAAAATGATTGTGATCATGTCAGATATATACAGTTGAATTTTCAATAAAAATAATTATTAATAAATCTAAAACTTTTGTGAATTGAATTTTAAAAATATTAACATCACTTTGCTTTGCTTTAGATTAGTATTATATTACAAATTACAACATAGGCATCTTGTTTCCTCTTGAAAGCAAAGGCATTATCTGCATAGATTAGTAGCAAATTTGGGAAGACTACATGAGTCTAGGGACAATTTCCTGGGCCTAGAAACAAATCTCCATCTTAAATCAATCTTTACTGTTATTCACACCAACAGAAAGTAAATCATCTTAAATAACAAGAGAATCAACAATATAAACAAAACCTTAATTATTTAACTCTGGGTTTCTGTCCCATTTTTTCAAAGATTCCTATCAGACAATCAGAAATCTTCAAAAACCACTTTAATTCACTTAATTCGCCATCATTTCCTTCTATTTTTCTGAGTACCTAACATCTTACTGATTTCACAAAAAGCAATAGCAATACAATTAGGGTGCAGGAATTAGGATGCAGTAAAAAAGGATTGCAATACAATTTTATTTACCATCCATTGTTCAATATCAGTAATGTGTAAATCTTCGAAAAAGCACCCGAACGTTACATCTCCTCTTGCCTCTAGTTTGTTACTTTCTCGTCTCTTTTTGATCGGATTTGTTGAAAGCGATCGTCCTGTTCATCAAATTCCCGCTGCAGAACGTTAGACGATGTCGGTGGTTGTGGCCGACCCGCATGGTTTAGATGGTCAATTTTGGTGGGCGATTCCGGTGGGATTTGCTTTTGAGCAGAGGAAAAGAGATAGAAGTAAATCTGGAATAAAGAGGCATCAATGATCATTGAACATTTGGACATTGGAACATGACCTGTAGAATTTTCAATTGAGATCTCTTTGGTTTTCAATTGATTTTGTTATATTTAATGGGATTAGTAGGGTTTACTGTAAAAGACTATGAGTTCAGGAGTTGTACAGATATGATAGAAAACAAACAAATGTATTTTTAAAGGTCCATTGAAAATTCAACTCAATAAAATATTAAAAGTGGGAATTTTCTCATCTGGAAGTGAGTTCTTCTGTTGTTTGTATAATTTTTAATAGAGCCGTATAATTTGCAATATGGTATTCAATACAAACTATAATTAGAAACCATCTTGTTTTTAATATCTATTCTGATCAAATCCAAACTGCAGAATCTTCGATTACCTGCACTGAGACAAAGTAAGATGAAATATTAATTCTTTAACTGAAATGCGTATATTTTTAATTAGAATCATCTATATTTATATCATGGCCTTGAATATTAAGTACCTACCTCGATTTAACATTTCACCTCATCATTTGCATCTATAATTCTACCCTCAAAGTGGCGGAGGTTTGCTGCTAAATCAAAGCTTTGTAATTTCCGCGACGCATTATTGTAGAGCTGCCGCCACTGATGGCAGAGGTTAACTCGCGAATGTACGATGGGTAATTACAGTATTGCAACATTGTTAGCTGATGAAATAGCACAAAACGAAACAGCAATATCAAAAATTCAAGCACGCGGTGTAGTGGTAGCTAGGGTGGCAGATAGTTGCGGTTATTAGGGACTATGCTTACAATGTTTCAAAGCAAGCGTTGTTTGTGAAATGAGCAACAACAGTATGTGGTTGGAAGTTGACTGTGTTTTGTAATTACGAGGATTTTAATTTGTCCCTGGTACGAAGAGAAGGATCACAAAGGAAGTGAAAACAAATGATGATTTAAGATTGCTCTAATACACATAAAATGTTGATTTTTTGAGAATATCTTGATAATAATTGACGTTTTGCAATAAAAATTCTTGTTGGGAATAAAGTAATATTCTTGGGTAAATTGATTTTGTTGTTATCAGGTCACGACAAAAATAAGCCATTCTAGAACCTCTTGAATTATTTCCAGACTTCAGCCCGTCATGTATCCTCACATTTTCAAAACCCCATTGTGCTGCTCGTAATAATCCGTTGTATGCTGTACTATATACTTCTACCGCACCCGGGGCCGCCTCCATCTGCTCATCTAAGCCATATTCAGGAGATAGCTGTCTAAATTATAAAATCTATTAAACTTTTCCGGCGTTACTGAATCCCCCTTCACAAGACTTCAGCTTTGGTTTTGTATTTCTTTCCAAAGTGCATCATTCCTTCAACTTCAAATATTTAACAACCTATAAGCCAAGAATAATAAACTTTACAATAATATATAGTTGTTGATTTCTTATTTATTCCAATTCATTTAGGAATTCTATTGACATTTTACATTATTAATTAATTAATCCTAAACCGCATAAATCACAAGACATTTTCTTGTTGCCACTGCTTGAAAAAATGCGTAGCGTAGTAATTAAAAGTAAATTAAGCGTAAATACCTGACAAGGGAGTTGTTTAAGTATCTAGCGGTGGCTTTGAAGTTAATTAGCATGAATGCAGATGACGACAGAGCTTTTAATTGTTCTCATTACAATTCCCAGCACAAGAAATGCTAAAAACGCAAACTGGACAAAAAGTAATAATAAATGAACTTCAACAAACATAAATTTAGATGTTACGGATAGGGATTTAATTAAAACTATTCACATTTATGATAATTTACGAGTATGTGCCGCCCCCGAGGATTCGATATGCGGCAACAAATAAATTGAACTTAGGTCTTCACTTGAGGTCGAAGGAGTTTCCTTGGATTAATGCCTAAAATGTTGAGAATAAATTGTTTCAATGAAAAAACATTAAGGGATACAAAGAAAGCAAGTTGTAATTAAGGATTTATTTCATGCTTTTTAATCAAGGGCATTCAATGATATGAAAAAATGTTTGAATTTTCTGCATTTTTGTTTAATTTTGCATTTTCTTATTTGTATTTATTTTTTCGACCATTCTCCTTTTCCCATGTTGCTCCAGTCTTTTTTGTTTGCTCTAAGATTTACTTTTTCCGACTGATTTTTCCTCTCCCATGATTGCATTTCCTCCAGCGCTGCGTTCCAATCCATTTCCGTGTCTTATGCCGGCCATAAATGCGTTGCCGTGTGGTGTGTTGTATGTGCAAGCGGTTCGAAATGGAATTCACCGTCCCCGCATTGTTTTGCATGCGCGTCGCGAGGCCTACATTATTGCAGCCTCCGCAAATCGGGAGGTTTTTCCCTCGTTCCTTCCGCCACTGCCGCCGCACACGCCGCACGATTTTAGTGCGGCGTTCTGGTTGACAGGTGTGCGAGCAGTAAATAACGCCTGTTTTGCGGTCATATATTTGCTTTCTTCCAGCTGAGGGTATTAGTTTCTAAATTATGGGTAGTGCATGCGTAACATTTCGCGATTTTTATAGGGACGTGACCTGAAATGAAAGAAATATTTACAAAGAAATTATTTTTCTTTCAAAGAATGAGGCAAACTACTTTGATCACTATCATTACCACTTTTTACATTTCAGTGATAAATAAGCAGTTTTTTATTTTTTGTGCTCAATTCCTGCAACGGTCGTAAGTCTAACTTTTCAATTTATTTGTTCACCTAATGTCCGAGCACTTTTCATTCCGCCCACATAACACTCCCATTCATATCCATACGGACACCTTACTCTAATGGAATGCCCAAATGCAGAGAAGAGTAAAGTATGAGCAGTTTAACGCAGTCTAAACTCGATGCTGTGTGTTGTATTTCTCGTGGATAGCCAAAGTTGAGATGTGAAAAGTTTATTCACAGAATACAGTTTATCATATGGATGCATTACGTGTATTACCCGAATTGTGTGCTAGGCTCAAAGTGTACATCAAACAAAGGGCAAAAGGCTTGCTTCTCTATTGAAAACGAGCTAAAATTAAACAAAACTAATAAAAAAGCAGCACTGCTAATACGTCAAACAGAAAGAAAGAAAGTTGTAGCTCTCCAATCAGATGCTGTTCTTGTTAAAAATATATATTAATTTTATGATGTTCCCAGAACAATTACCTATTTCCTGACCTAAATTCCAACACCTTACATCCCAGGGCGCAATAAACAACTACCTTTGACAGTTTAGCTCGTTTGGTGAGGTGGTCAGAACGTTATTAATATCTGTCCATTATTGCATTCGCGTGCAATATCCTTTATAGTTTCGTGCTACCCTTGCTTGGGGGTGGCGTGGCGCGTGAGTTAATATAACTTGGATCGAAAAAGCATTCTTGTATGTTCTGCACGTCCTGCAAACACGAAATAAAAAGACTCAGAAATTACTGCGTTTGAAGAGTTGACTTTGGGCAATAATAGAATACCTGTAAATAAAACTGAAAAGTTTGTTGCGATGGTTGTGGAAAGTGCTAAGACACAATTTAATCCATGTGACCCAATTAATACATCGTCTACGTAATTAGACGCCTTGATGTTATCCAACTAGACAGCAGGTAACCAACTGACAAGCAGCAAACCAAGCTACCAACTGCCCTAAAGCCTTCGGATAAACTTCTAATTTGTTATTCTTACTAAAGAAAACACAGGTGGATAACTGATGTGTTAATTGCAAAATAAATTGGATTGATTTAGAGAAAATTTACTTGCGTATAGCACAAAACTCAATCTCTTGCTTGCAATTTAACCACCATCAATTTGTGCATTTCTTCTTCTATTTCACTTTCTTATAAATAATTCCTTTTATTATTCTATACATCTTGAAGCCAGTTTCCTTCTCCATAATACCGACTACATTACATACTTGTACAATTTTCCATTAAAAAGTTATAATCACTAAAGTACTAGTTTTCTTAATTCCACTCCGTTCTATTTCGTCCATTAATTCCCCACCGCTGTACAGCCCCTGCATAAACTTAGCAAGGAATAAAACTTTCTGTTTCTGTGCTTTTCGGACACTTTGGATAAGCACGGCGTATCCCAGGACCTGCTCTCGGATGTCGGATGCGGGCTAATCTCGCGTCGGAGCAAACTTTACGCCTGTCGCGCGTGCACTTAATCATTAAACGGATTCTTCCGATCTGGAGGCTTCTCGCGCATTGGGTTTATCGCTGTTCCGATTCCGGTTTGAACTAGGCCTTGCATCGTTATGTCGATAATGAGCTTGTACATACAGCTTATGTATGTTCCGATCTACTAAGAAAAAACATTCAAGATTTATATTGGGAGTCAATTTTATAGATTTCTATTTCTGTCTTAAAATTCTAAAATTAATGTCTAAAAAATTAAACTTCTAAATCATGTTAAATACGCAGAAAAAATTACGACAGTTGAAGATTTATGCGCTATCTTCAAATTTCGCATAATTCATATTTCCAACTTAGTCTACTCTGAATGAAAAGTGAGAAAAACAGAATATAATTTATTTCTGTGCCTTCAAATTAAAACTCTCCATTTAAATTAAATTTTTATCATCTCCTTTTTGGAGAATATATTAAATTCCAGATGACATTTGACTTAAGCGACATTGTGGCGACATTGTGGACATGTGGCGACACAATTCTTTTATTTTAGTTTCTATTCAACAAAAAGCAATGCAAAAGACTTGGCAAACAATCAAAGATGCGTTCCGTTAAACATTCTCTGACCTAGTCTCTAATGTAGATTCTACTTTTCTAAAAACAAGCTTAAGGAGAAACTATCCAGAAAAAGAAAGTGGAGCAAAGATATTTCACTTTACTTTTAGCATAAAGAGCTCCTTACATTTTAGTATCAAACTTTGGAATCGTACAGATATTCACTGTACCGTTCACTTTGATGCATTAATGCATTAAAATATTAATTTTAAGCCAACACTATGGTTTGTTCCAACGCAATAAAAGCTCTATTTGCGAATTTTGCAGAGTAGGGGAATTGTGTCGACCTAAGGGCGTACTTCGTTTGTTCTACTTGGCAACTGAAGGCATGCGGTCGTATGTCGTACAATTTTCCGATGAATAAAATTTTATTTTATTAAAATGAACATGCAAAAAATGTATATTGTTTGTATGCACGTTAAGGAAATGCAATTTGTTTGGAATACATTGCATAACATTTGCATCGGATTTATCTTCTTCGGGCAGATAAACAAATTGTGTAGCCACAAAAAAGTGCAAACTTGGTTCTATGCTGCAGACTTTTGACTGTCGATGTTTGAAATTTTATAAATTTTTTTGGAACATTTTTTTTTCAAAGAAAAGGTTGTTACTTTTGTGCGATGCTTGTAAATCGTTTGTTGTTTGTTAGTAAAATTTTCACTCTCCGCTAAAATTCTTGTTGTTCTAAGCTGAAAATAGGTGTAAGGGATAAAATACGCGTACAGGCAGAGCGCACTTTATTATTTATTCGATAAACTCCATCGCGCCGCATCGCAAATATATTTTCATTTTCGCCTACACCGCCCCCACGTCGACGCTGTGCCTCACATTCGAGTTACGAACGAGTAATATAATTTCAAGAGGCGCTGCTGCTGTAGAGAAATCGCCGGCGCGCGTCTTGGGAAATGCACGTCGCGATATGTCTGGAGTGGTCGGAAAAGCGCACGATGTGCTTTGATTTCCTGCTTGCTGGCACAAATAGATCCGCCGCCTCTAGTCGACAACTCCACTTGCACGAGAGTTTATTTTCTGTTTGCATGGCACTCATAAAGATGTCAAATCTGATATAAATCGGAGTTTTAAGGAAAAGTATACGAGATAGAAGCAATTAAAAGTAGTTTTCCTTATTTTTCATGTATAATGAATGTGGATTTTTTTAATTTGCAACTTTACACAACCGAATTACTGGAGAGCAACTTCTTACCAGCAAACCACTTTCATAAACATCAAAAAATTCCTCATTGTTTTGACCATTGCGCAACTCTCGAGTCTTACTGAAATACCTCAGTGAAATGAAAACTCTTTTGTTGCACGCTCCGCTAAACGTCTGCAATGTCCTCCATGTACCCATGACGAAGAGCAGCAGAGGGCAACTGGAGCCAAGTGCTGCCGCCGAGCGGTTTCCACTGTCGGACACGGCAAAACGCGTCGGACTCTTTGTGTGGTACACAGCAATGTGGACCGTCATCAAAACGGTGCCAACGCGGAGGCGGCATAATTGAATCGCGTGCCAAACACGCACAAAACATCAGCGCACAAAAGGATGCTGCAAGCTCAAAAGGACACGCAGCGATAAAAAATAAAATTACAGATGGCAGATAAAAGTAAAGCACGTTACATGAGGAAAGCTTTGCAATGTGAGTTGTTGTTTCTTAACGCATTGATTGCTTGTATGAAAGTTGAAGCCAATTTACGAACAGTTATTCAATTAAATTGATGTTTTATTAATACATCATGATGTTAAGTAGGTTTCTTGATTCGGGAAGATTTAAGCCAATAAAATTCCGTTAGAATTTTATAATCCTTGAACTTTGTCGTCTGCATCAATGAATAATAAAAGCGGGAAAGTACCACGACCCCGAGATCGACGCCAAAATGACTGCGAAAATGTCGTTTAGTTAGACTAGCAGCTTTTGAATATAAAGTGACTGATTTTGAGATGGTTTGGAAGAAGACATACCGAGAAGAATAGAGATATAGCGAGAAAATGTAATACCTTGCACTAAATTATTATAATTTATTCAATTTTGAAGCTTCATTGCTTAATAGGAAGTTGATAACTAACGCATTGATAAAAGAAAATGATGGTAATTGTATGTAAATGGTGACTTTTTACAAATTTCATCTACAAATAGCAAAATTACATTATTCAATTAATAGTGATAGCTTCCATCGATATATCTGTTCCGAGGTACTAAAAGCTCCCCAATCACACTCCAATTCTCTTTGGAATATAGGAATATTGCGCTTTGCTGTACACCACACCAGCCAAGCGTAAATTGGCATAAAATTGCATTAAAACAAAATTTACTTTCCTTCATATTACATTTTACCATTTTCCTAGGCCACTCTTATTTATACATTTCATCCTCTTGTCAACTTTCTTTATTTTATTTTTAATTAGAATTCCAATATACAATACAATTAAAGGAAGAAAGTACCTTTAATTGTGCTTCAAATTGAGGAAATATTGTTTTAATAATAATTTATAATAATAAATATTAAACAATAACAGCCTTACTTAGACTATAATTATTGCTCCGAAAGGAAAACATGGCACATATTATTTATTCCTAGTTACGCTTGAGTTATTTGGTTTTGCTGTGGTTGGTTTGCACTGAGCTTTTGTTAATTCATCATGCTGTTTGCACGCATCCATTATTTATGAACATAACGAGTTTTAAACTCATTTCTATCGTGCTGCAAATACAATAATATTTACTATCAAAAACAATATCAACAAGAAGTGAAACGAATAAATCATGCAAAATTTATGAATGTCCCGATTATCTTTATACTGCCATTGACATATTTTACACTTGAAGACAAAAAATAAAACATTTCACTGACAAGGACAATTGTCCTTCTACCCGCAATAAAATCAAGCTTGTAGTCACAGTCATCCTTGTAATTCCAGCCTTTCTCTTGTAAATCCAGCAATTGTCGACTTTACCGGCATTCGACGCGGCGTTTAGCCGATAATTGGTAAATTGTCGTCACACTGCTGCAATGCAGCAATCTTCAACTCCACTGTCGATACCCAACCATCGATTCCTGCTTCTCCATCCCTCCTCCCTCGCTTGCATTGTACTCACCGCACTCTTCGCAGTTATCTTTGCGCTACACGTTCCGTACACACATTTGGATGCTTACCAAACCAATATCCCTGATGCTGGCAGTGGAATCGATCCTTGGATGCAGGATAATAAGCAGGCGCACGTGTCGTAAAGCATCATAACAACGCGTTAAATTTAAATTCGCATAAACATGTCGCCGTTTTTTGCATTGGACCTTCTTGCTATCGGGTTTATTTCGCGATTTTATGCACGTTTTTGCCAATTGCGCGCAATTTCATTCCGCACGTTATGCCGACACTAAGTATGCTATGCGGCGGCGGCGGCGGCAGCGATGTTTATTGCGGGACGTACGTTTGGCGAAACTTATGGGCAATCCGCGCGATTATCAAGATTACGTGTGTTTCAGCATTCTGGAACGGTCTGGAGCAGAAGGGCGCAGACGATCCGGGAATATCAGCCGATAACATTTTAAGACTTTACGACCCGTGGAAAATACCAATTTACTTGACTGAGAGGCGATAACTTTATTTAAGCGAAGGTATTACACTTGGGTAACTTAAATCGAGAAATGGAAATTGTTTTATTGTTGGTATTTCATTCGTAAGTTGAGAAAATACAAAATAGAAGTAAGAAAGGCGTAGTTGGGTAAAAACTATAATGGGTGTGATAACGGACGTATTGGAATATTACGTATAATCGTCTACTAAAATCAAAATGTGAAATTTAAAAAAATTTACGTTACAGCCAGTTAATTTCTGTATCAACTTTCTTTCAAATTGTTTCTCTATCTCTTTTCATTAAAAAGTTATTTGAATTTAAAATGGATCAACTCTCAACACTTTCCTCTTTGCACTCCTTTTTGTACATTCAGTATTTTTCATTTCCCATTATATTTTCCATTCATATTTTGCTCTACTTTCACTCATGCTTCTAAACAGATCAAAAATAATTACTCGCATGAATCTAAAATAAATGTACGTCATTCCATGTGATTGATTGCAATGATTTGCCCGCGTGATTGATGGCTGCTAGTCACGTTCGCTTTATTGCATTTGCGACTTTTCAACTTTTTGACTTTTTCACATTGAACCCATCGCTTGCCCTCCACTCCGATCTCCTCTCCATTTCTGCTTCCGTTGCAACCTGCCTCAATGTGCCGCCTCCCCGTGGAGTTGGTGTCATTATAGGTATCAAATTGGGCGCAATTCGACTCAAATTCAGTGAATTTGAATGCGCTTCATTTTTCCGACTTACTTTTGCTTCATTTACCTCAACACTTTCCTACTTTCCTCCCATCTTATTACACACATTACCAATTCAAATCACATCTAAATGCAGTCACTCTATGTTTGAATTACAACATCTTATTTCCTCTCCCGCACAATTAAATAACTCAATTGAGTGCAATTTCCTTCATTTCATTATTGCACATATTGTAGTATTTGCAATTGAATCATTCATTAGTACACCGTGTCTTGCGAAATTGATGCACTTGGAAATGCATGCAATTGGTGCATGTCGCAGGCAATAACACGTCACGCCGCCGCTGTTGCCGCCAGGACACGAAATTGAATATCGCGACATCGCCAGTTGCCTCCCCGGAAACCGATAGGCCCCTGATGGACATTGTCCATGTTCGTATCACCAGACTGAATGCAAATGGTGAATGAGCGGTAGTTTGAATGATACATCGGGTGCATTGGAAATTGTTACGATTATCTGCCTAGGGTGGTGGTGGCAGGTGTAGAAAAATGACAACCTTCTCTTTTTTTCTCTGGAAAATACTGCAGTATAAAAAAGTGTGATTGATTAAATGTATTTTTTGGAGGTAATTTTTAAGGAAGAATATTGACCAAATAGTTAGACTTTTAGCCAGCAATATTTGTAATTAAATAGTAAAAATAATATTAGGTTGGGGATTTTTCTTGTTGAGTCACAATGTAAAATTTTTGTAAAGTTTGTTGTTCCTGTTTTCATTTTGTGTTTTCTTTATAATTTACAGAGACTCAAAAGTTCTTTTTCTTTGACTGCATTTAACTTATTCTTTTACCATTAAAACAACCCCTAATATCCCCATTTATTAAGTTGTGGTGCACCATATTTTCCCAACTAACTTAATTAATTTGTTACCCAATTTATATTTGTAAATACTACCTTAAAGCCTATTATGTACCCTTTACTCTAACAATTTTTTGATTGTTTTGTCTACTTACTATTCTTATTAGCTTACATTAAATTTCCCTCAATAATTTCGAGTGATCTCACCTCCATCAATTTAAATGTCCTACAATTTTATAGTCATAAAATATTTAACCCATTAAAACACCCACCAGATTAAATAATTTTACCACAACAACACCACCTCTTCATAAATAAACTCCTTTGTACCATATCCACTTTTCCGATAATCAACCCTTTTAGCCGCCGCCGCTGCCGCCGCCGCCGCAGAAAAACTTCTCACAGTGCAATTTATTTATTCCGAGAGTTCTTTGCATGCTTATCGATTACCTCGGGCGGTTCCGGCCTAGTTGCCGCCTCTTGACCTATACTAAAGCGGCGGCGACTTTGAACATCGCAATGACCACCTCCCAATCCCCAGGGCCGACGGCTGCAACAAAAATAGCAGCTGCTTTCGCGTTTGCTACAAACATTTAATTACACGCATTTATTATATATGCGGTTGCTGCGAGTTTCTCGACATGTATTTCGATTTATTATATCATTATCATTATAGTGTTATCTGAATTTTATTGTATTGAATGAAATTTATTTTATATCTTTCGATTCGGACGTGATCATTAAACTTATGATAAAATTGTGTCGGACAATAAGTATCGAGATTTATTACTTGTTTATTGCGTTTTATATCTTGTGATTTATTTCGATATTATTTCAGAAATTGTGAAGGTGATATTTTCAAAAATATGTATTCCAACAATAATTATTTGAATGAATGTAAAGCACTAAAGCAATGGGTTGCATACAGTAATTGTGACTTGATGAAAAAATAATTTTGAATGAAGCGCCGTCAGCGCCGCCTTACGGCCCGGCACACCGGCAAGAGACGCTAGTAACCGCGTCGCAAACGACTAAAATTCTTGAAAAATCTATTAAAATTAGAGAAATTTCTAATAAACTAAAGTATAACACGTAGACAATTAATAATTCTAGGTGATTGTGTATTGTGTGCTTTCAATCAACGTCAAAATGGTTCGAAAAGCTGAAAAAGATGTAGCGGCTGTTTATAAGGTTAGTAAGTAAGACTCTACCACCACAGTGTAAAGGTTTTACAGGTTCCACAACTTGTTACCAACTACTTTATTGCTTTATACTAATTTATATGTGGTGCTTAATTAGCGTTGATAAAATTTTCAATCATGTTCTAAACAATTTCCTACTTGGATAATTTATGGGTGGAAATTTACGCGGTAATACTTTCCAACTTGTGCTGGAGAACAAGTGTGGTAAATTTTTCTATGCAACGGTAAATTAATGAATCTATTCAGTGACTTTACGTGCGTTAAGTTATGTTTGCACTTTTTCCCTGCCTTTTTTACCGCTTGTTACCAACCGTAAAAAGGAACAAGGAAGGCAGTTTGGATAGTATTTGCTGTACAAGAAGTTATGCAGAGGTGGAGGAAGTACACGTATTTCTAATTTCCTTCTCATGCGTCAACTTGACTTGCATCGTTTTTAATTGTAAATTGCTGACATTGTGTTGGTGTGTCCACTGGGAGGCAACACGATTGTTTTCAACCTTGTCCAGCAACGAGTGTTCAAAACCTTGTTAACACTGGAAAAAACTTTTAAAATCTTCCAAATTCAGTACACTTTTGCTCTTTGGTGGTTATTCTAAAGGTTTTCTCTTGTAAAATGGTTCTAAAAGTAGTCCCCAGAAATTCTGTTGATGGGTTTGGAAGTGGAGTGTTTGTTTGTCAACCCTTGGTTTATGTTTTGTTCTGCAAAGCGCGAATGAGGAATTATTAACAGCCGTCCATAGTACGAGTGCAAACTCGAGCTAGCTTTCCTCATTAGCATTACGAATTAGCAATTACGGCGTAATAATCACCCTTGTTCTCCAACGTCCGCGCTTTTAGTGTTTGCTGGTTAACGTCGGCGGCGGGTGTGGCGGTTTATAGTTGCGAGCTGCGACCAATGTAGGCTCGTGATTACTATGATTCAGCAGGATTTTTCAAGTTTTTGTTTTGGATTATGAAATTCAGTTACGTTTAGTTTCAAGTTGATACGTGTTGGGAAATCTGAAGATTTTCTTGCTGAATTCCACTTGTCGCGGCTATGTTTTCCAATCTGATCACATCTAATCTTCCATAGTCGTTATAAATTTCTAATGCGAATGTTCCATATTGATTGCAAGATAATTTCTGCAATAACCTTAACGGTTAATAAATCTCTCGTTATCCAATCGGCAGTATATCACGAAATTATCAAATTAAATCAATTTCACCCCCGTGCGCTTTAATCCACATCGCGCACGCGCTCGTGTTCGCGATTAATACCACCGATTACTGCCGAGTATATCAATGTATAAATATCCAAGCGGACGATTAAGTCGCCGCCGCTTGGCGGCAGCGGCTCAGGTGAGCGAGCTAATGACATCCTCTCTGCCGGCTGGCCGATATGCCGTGAAATACTATCAGGCTGTTTCCGGCCGAAGAGTAAAATATTGTTGGACATTTACTGCGCTGTAGTTTCCAACATTTCCGGAACTATTTTCCGGAAACTCAGGGACACTCGGGGATAATCAAGAGATAATAATTTCTGATTTACAGCGGCGTTTAATGAGTAACAAAATCTCGGTAGCTTCGGATTGTTGCGCTTTCAGTTTTAATTTGCTCATCGCAGTGGCGTTTTCCGCTGGGATGGAATTCTTCATTGCCTCGTAACCTTCGCATAAAGTTATCACGTGTTGTTAAGTAATTTTACAACTTGAAAGCTTTTAAAATTTCGAACGCTCTCGTAATTTTGTTTATGCGGCTGCGTAAGTATTCTTGGCTTTTTACACCCTACCGCTGGAGATGGTGACGAAGGCAGTAATGTGAATTCAGTGCGGACTATATGGAAATGGGTAGAGTTGGGAAAAAAGGTTTTACGAGGAGCTTTGTAATTTAATTAGCCTCTTTCCGTTTGTGAAATGAAGTAATTAGAAATTTGAAAATGAGGAATTGAGAATGACGGCGATTTAATTTGGGTGTGGTGGATATTTGGGGGATTATGAGTATCTTGATTTTGAATACTTTTTGTGGGAGCAAATTGTTTATTTGTTTTAAAGGAAATTGTAACGGGCGTTACACTGATTTTTTGATGTTGGGGATCCGAATTATCATAATATTAATTTATTTGACTTATAATAGGTCTATGTTTCATATATAACGCATTTCTTTTTCATCTTTTTTTTTACGTATCTTAAAATTTAAAAAAAACTCATCCTTTTATGACTAAGTTGTAGATACGTATCTTCAGCCTAGTTTTCATAATTTGGGCACTGCTGCCACTTCTCCCTGCTTGCAGCGAAAAGATGGAAAATGAAAACGGAGAATTATGTGCGCCGTGCCGCTCGGCGTCCGCGCGCGTCCGAGTGACGAGCACAGTGGCGGCGGCGCCGCCGCGTACGCCCATAAATTCGAAAATCTGGCATAAATCTGTTCGCCCTGCTTGTGCCGCCGCTGGGATGGGGCTAGTCAACTGCGGAATGCAGATATCACAATGAGAACCAGCCCCACGAAAATCGCATGCGTTTCTTTCATATCCTCTCATTGCCTCCAATTTCCTACGCATTCCTTTTGCACTAGCTTTATTCCGGAGCGTATCTCGCGCTTGGAATTATTTTGCGGCACGACGAGATAAGAAGATAAGCGCTGGTAGACAGGAGAAGTGTGTGGTTGTTTGGTTGTGCGAGCGACGGGAAGCGAAGAGTAGGCGGACATGAACATCAACGCGCAGCAGATGTTGTTAATTACCAGCGTTCTTGAACACTCGGTGAAAATAACAAATGCGGAGTTGCAAGGAATCTTGAGAGATGATAGATAGGATTATCTTCATTCCTGTAGTGCACCCGATTTACTTTCATTTTTGCTTGCTCACAATGGCTTCAAACCCCTGGGGAGGGTTTTGCAAGGAGGCGCGATTGTTTGAAGTGTGTTTACAAACCATTTTGGAGCTTCAAACGATTCGAGGGCGCTTTCTGAAAGTATTTGATAATGTTTTGACTGTTCTATTCCTTTTCATTTCACATTTGGCGCGGAGCTATAGCAAGGAAACCGGAAGAAATGAGTAAAAGGTTGTTAAAAGTAGATAATTACAGTAAATTATATGGCATAAATTATGGCCAATTGATATTTTCTGACGGAAGAAAACCAATTGCTTTTAGTTAACATGAAAGAAGTAATTAAAATTTGAATAACCCCCAAAATACTGCTAAAATGCTGGATTTTTTTTCCATTGTAAATTTGGATTCTTAATTGACATAGAAAACTTATTCTTCTTGTCTGCGTCTGAGTTTTATATTGTCATTTTCTGCACACTCCTAATGCATTGAATCAAATTCATTGGAAGATTGATAGTTTTAAGAGAAGCCTCGTTGCTGCCGCCCTATCGAAATTATATTTCACATCGATCAGTGTCAAATGCGCTCAGATTGTAAAGTGTTGCTCCTGAATATCGCAAAGTTTATGCGATTTGCTGGAATCTATGGGAGTACTGACATCTCATCGTGTATTGCAATTTTTCCGGAAAACAGGGGGAAACTTATTATTACATTCAGCTGCGCCGCGTTCAAATGAATAATTATGTCCATATACAAATGGAATTTGAAAAAACTGCAAATTTATGGGAATTGTTGAAAACGGTGGCGTTTTATTAAAATACTCATGTTGGAATTTATTATTAAATTTCCTGAATTGCATGCGCTTTTTATAAGGGACGCACTTTAATCAACCAACAATTGTTGCGCATGTAAATTTAGCACAGTGATAACAGAATTACATGCATATTATCCTAGAAAAACAATTCTCTTTGTAATTTATTTTTGTATAAAATTTCCAATCGATAACATGTTTGTTAACTCACCTCTGCGTGGACTTTACTCACAAACCAATGCACAACATCAATTAAATGCCGAGCGAGCTCTACGCGAAACCCTTCAGTGGGTTTGCGGTGGCGTGGAGTTTGGGGAATCGTCCCCGGATACAAGGGTGGCAGGCGTATCTGTCCGTGCTCAGCAGTGATAGCGGATAACTGCGTGCGACATCTTCGTTGCCGGGCGCCCGGCGCTGTCACCGCCACTCGGCATACTCCTTCTTGCGACTAATTTATTCAATATGGAAGCGGGAAGTTTGTTCGAATCACGACAATGCGCGGATAAATTTATACATTTATGGCGTGTTGTGTGTGTTTGGAGGGAATAATTAAAGGACAATCGACTGGAGCCGGTTGTGGCACAGAACGCTACTAATGGTTTCTTTTTTGTTGTTTCAGGTGAGTACCGACAGAGGCGGATAATTAATCTTGGTGGTTATTTACACAAGGCAGGTGATTATTTGTTCAGTATAATGCGGATAGAGATGTTTTCGGCACGGACAAATTGCAGCTGGAGTATGTTCGGATTTGTTCTTGATCAAAACTGAATTTAGAGTGAATTTACGAGAAGGAGGGGGTGTTTATTGATTTCTTCCAGAGCGACTAAGGAACCTGTGAAGGTCACAGCTTACTCTAATTCCCTCGTGACCATTAAAAGCTTTATTTATTTACTCCACATTTCATTTTTCATCATTTTTGCATACATCATCACGGTATATTCCCGAATTCCCTTTTTTTCCTTTCTGTTTTTTTGTGTTTGTTAAAAAGCAAATGTGCGTTCTACTTGCTAATGACATAATGCGTGTCATAATTCATATCGCAACTGAGTACACCACATAAAAACCACTAAGCTCCTTTTTCTTCTCCACTTTCAACTCTCCATTCTCAGTACGAATCGCATTGAAACTTTTTACGTAGCATATCCTATCGCCTTTTCTTTTTTTTTTTACTTCTTCCCCACATTTTACACTTTGCACTACGATCCCACCGTCGAATAGAATTAAAAATTATGAAAGCAGACGATTAATGAATATTAACGTCACATTGCAACAATGCGTGCACCCAAAGCAATGCGAACCGTGGCATACCCCACGTTTATTTCATTCCTTTTTGCATCGTACATTTTTTTAGATTTCAATTTTTTGCAGTACTTTACAATTCCTCGCTTTCATTTGTGCATGTCGCGCTGTTAAACTATATTTTTTAACATGGTGGAATGCCGTACAGCGAGGGGAACTATACGTTGTTAAAAGAAGGTGTGTTGGATATTTTCCTGTCATCAAGGCGAGGCAAGAAAATGAACATTTTAGCCTTACAACATTAGCAACTCTTTCTATGCCTACAAGTGCTAAATATTTGATTACAACGTGTGTCAAGTGAAGGAGGGTGGGGTGTGACAAGTAGGTAATCCAGTTTTCATTTCTTGCGTGTGGAAGAATTATAACATGGCAAGCAGAATTCTCGTATTGGGAAAGTGGAGCAGGAATTAGTTAGCCATATGGCTTGTTGAAGGACGACGCATGGTCGTTTGGTTTTATTAGCGTTGTTAATGGAAATGAATTAATATTCATTTTATTGCGCCAAATTAAATGCTTTTTGCAATTAACCGACAGTCAACTGATTGAAGTAACTGCTTAGCTGTTCTGTTCTGTTTCACCAAGAAAACGTTTTATTCATTCTTCATTGTCGCATTCATATTTACTTTGTGCTATAATGGCACTCTTTGCAAATGGTAACGACGAATCAGATGCGCAAGATTTATAAATATTTAATTTGGTACTTGATTCTTGGCGGCGACCGAATTTCAAATTCAATTTAGCCTTTTCCATGCATTCGCATGCCGATTGCATTGTTCGATGCATATTATAGATGCAAAAAAAACTAGATCTAAACATTGCATATTTCCGGAATGAATGAAAATATTTCATGCAATATTTGACTTTTGATTAAAATCGGCATTAATTGATTATATTTATGCCTAGGTGCTTCATGAAATATGCATTTGTTTATTTGTTGTATGTAATATGTATGCTACATTTATTTTTCATTAAAATGCGTGTAATTACAATTTTTGATCAACAATCGACTGTGGAATGGCGATGCGTGAAAAATACAGCAGCAAACAGCGCTCTCCATTGAAATGGATTAATTGAATATTTCAGGGAATGATAAGATACTACATATTGTAGGTTATTTATATTATTCAAATTGAATTATCATAGAAACAAAAAGTGAGACACGTATACAATTGACTTTAATGCATCTAATCACTTGTCTCACCTTGTTTCACTGCAATGTATTGAATTCATGTGAGAATTGAGGTTGCACCCCCATAAAACTTAATAAAATTCAATTCCGGCCACCATTATACAACATTGTCGCACGGCGGCGCGTTTTTATCGCCCTCGTGTAGCAGTCTACTCATTTATTATTTATCCAGCATTTTATTTCGTTTTGCTTGGCGGCGATTCATTTATTGCACAATGCGCTCAGGTGCGCCACGTTTGGCTACATATTCACGCAATGAAGCAAATAAAGCACAACAAAATGTTTGCGTTTTTACGTTGTTCATATTTCTCCCGTCTGCACTTGGAAATGAACGCCTTTTCCTAGTACTTGGCCTGTTTCGCTTTTTACGACATTAAAAAATAAATTCTGGATAGCACTGTGACGAAGCACGGGGCGAAAAGATTAGAATTTATTGCAATTGGTTTAAATTAGGGCTAATTGCTGTATGAAATCATTTTACATAATTTATGCATGCGTTAATCATCTGCAGTCTACGTTCTCCTTCCCCACAGGCATTGTTCCCTTGCTTTTGTGCACTAATTGAGAATTATTTACAATTAGACAAATTATTTAAATATCCAAGTGGAACAAAGCACTTTTTTATTGAATTAATTAGCATCGTGGCAGTTTTATTGCTATGCAACAGAATATTGAGTGCGGATGATAGTCCTTGAGGTTCCTTGGGGGCACCATGCATCAGGGTGTTTGGACGATAAAATTTGCTTTCTCGTCGATAAAGTTTTAATGGATGCTGGCAACGACGGCCGAGACTACTAGCGAACTTCCTAGTTTACAGCAAGTATAACAAGCTAATAATTTTTTTCAAGGACCCTGCGGAATGTGGGTAAATATTAAACAGGAAAAGTTGACGAGGGATAAGTAAGTTTAAACAAGTTTTAATCGAATACGCAATGTAATTGTTGCGTTTTGAGAAGCATCTTTAAATTCTAATGAATTCATTAATGTTTAATGAATTAACGATGTTCAATAATTTTCGATTATGCATTAAATTTAACAGGTGTAATATGGCGTCGCGGTGGTAATGGCCAATTAACGTTGATAGAATTACGGAATTTTATAGCTATCCAAACGCGGCATAGCTCTTTTCCTAACAGGGTGATAAATTTGTGTTATTTTCTCATTTTGGGGTGCAACATGGGGGAAGTATTACTTTCAACATTTACAGTCTACTTGCTGTTTTAATTACTATAAATCTTATTTCTCTGAATACAGGCACACTTATAGATGTAATCTGTTATTTACAAGCAGATTTCTTTGATTTTGTTGGTATTGTAGATTAAAAATTTCTACTATAGAATACGTGGGGAGGGAGTATGGTTGGCCGGGCGCTTTTGTAGTGGGTGTTTTCGATGTACCATGCTAAAACCCACTCTAAATCATAAGAATAATTGTCATATAAACACATTACTTTTTGGTTCTGAATTAATAGTGTAATATGAAATTCCTGATTGCTTTAGCCTCTGGTAGAATAAACCTATGTAATTTAAGCCACTTGCATTAAATACTGCTTTGGATTTCATTTCGTTGTAAAATTATCCCTCATGTGCACGTTGCACATATATCCTGCTCGCGTGCACTAATTACAGAGCAGTGCTAGAGACTCCTATTGCTGGGCAAACAGTTGCTACACTTTGCATACCATTCCGTTTCGAGGAGATTGCAATAACGATGGATTTAAAGTGGAAATGGCGAGTAAATTAGGCATGAATTTATGGTTCTCAATTGGTCGTCCTTCAGAAATGAACCTAAATATAAATGGTTCACTTTAAGCTTAACAAATGCCACTTTCTTCATCGAATACAAAAGCATTTCTCTTTAAATCTCCAATTGCTGTAAGGGTATTACATGTTGCTTAAACCTTTCATCCATTTCTCTTCTTATTTCTACTCGTTTCTACCTCCATTTGAAGCACTATTCCCATAGCCCAACCACCTTCAGGCGATGCTTTCACTCATGGTCTTTACTGGTCTTTGTTTCGCGTTTTTCGCACTTCACTAGAGCGGTGTACGGCCGTAGTGCTATTTGTATCAACGGTGCGAATTGCGATTGTTGGCAGTATCGTAACCCGACAGGCGGCAGCGACGATGGTGGCAGCAATGAAAAGAAGTGGTGAAGGCGGCGTGGATGCGAACGGATCCGAAACAAGTTGGACGGAAAAGTTTTAATTAAAGAGAATGCCTCGAACACATTGAGCGCGACGAGCGCAATCTCGCCGTCGTTGGTCGACGGCGTCTAGTCTACTGATGTCGAATTTGTAATCATCAATGAACGCGCTGTGGTTTCTTCGGAAAGGTTGGGAGGCGGTAGCCAACTTGCGCAAACCGGATGGTCAAAGCGAAGCGGGCAAATTGCTATGTTTAGTTTAGTGGATTAGGGACGAGTTTTAAGTTTTCGAGGGATGCTGTTAATGTGGAAATACTGTTGATTATGCTTAGAAGTTGGAAAGTATTGGGGCAGAATGTGTCCAGAATTGATTGCGCTCCTTCAAAGCACAATTTCGTGTTGTGATCTGCATTCAGCTAAATGCTGTAAATCACATTCAGCAATGCCTGCTACACTTAGAACTTGAAGCCAACTGTTAAATCATTGCACGCCGAGGGTGTTAAGAGCGGAGGCGTGTTAGCAATTATCACACGGTATGCCCAGCATGCGCCAGGGTAATTGTATTATCAAATTAAACCATCCAAGAGAAATTAACTCGCAATTTTGCCATAATTCCTATAATATTTAATGCTTAAAACATATTCCAGATCAAAGTTTTATATTAGTGTAAGGAAGCAATTTTATCTGAAATTCTTATTTCTCTCTTCACTCCAGGACAAATTGCTTTATCCTTGTATGCGATGCAGATGCGCAACTGATGGGCCATGATGGCACAACGCCAAATTGCGCCGACGGCTATAATTCACCCTCCAAGTCCAATACCTTTCCTGTACGCACCCAACTACACCCCCATTTCACACCAGCTAAACACATTTAGACACTCAGGAAAACATCAAAAAATTACCCTGCACAGTGGAAAATAATTTAATATAAGATAAATTAATTCTAAAAGGTCCTAATGCACCCCTTGAATTTTCACCACTTGTTCAAATTGCCACCACATAAAGATTTTGGCAAATGAAAAGCACATGTATGAGAATTCAACTAAAGGTTCCCGTAGACTGAAATGAATATACACTAAAATAGGATATGGTCTCACTGTAAGGCTTGAGAAGAGGGATGCATGTTGAATCTGAGGGTGGCTGAAATTTCGCCGCATTTACATTTATATAGCCACGAAACGAACCGAGGAGGCGACACCCAACTCGCACGCACTCATTATACGTACACACGATTTCCATTCAGCAAAATGTGTGGATCAAGAGCGGAAAAAGATCAGGACTACGTCACTAGAAGAATATTGAGTACTGCCACTATTCGGTTGAGAGTTGGACGCATTAGAATTCCGGTTGGATTTAAATTTCAATTAGATTTAAATTTTGTTTATTATCGAATTATTTCAGATCCATTTAACTGCATTTAAGGCTTTCAAAACTCCCTAAAAAAATCACTTCAATATCCTCCTAACTTCAATCATCCATCAGCCCACTCTTAAGCCACTCTCAATTGCCCACTTAAAGCATATTATTTATCATTAAATTTCTTCCATTAATGTTGAGATGTAATTATTTAGAGCGATGCAGTATGATTCACATATTGACTTTTTCCTTCAAATTTTTTGTATTTTTGCCCTCTTTTGACAAAACGACCATGATACAAATGACGTCGTTAGGACAGCATCGTCGTCTCGTCCTTATTCATAATGCGTCACTGTCGTTGCTTCTCAATCCTGGCGCTCAATAGACGAATGGGCTAGTGGCCGGGTCGGCGATTCGATTCTAACGACCATTACTTGCGAATTCCGGCAGCGGCAAACGAGGGCTGT
>JAODGC010037565.1:0-59434 GCA_027574925.1 Ecitoglossa quadriceps | reverse complement strand
TGGGCTAGTGGCCGGGTCGGCGATTCGATTCTAACGACCATTACTTGCGAATTCCGGCAGCGGCAAACGAGGGCTGTACGAGGATAACGGTGGCCCACATCGGGGAATGTACCCGACTTTGGAGAGAACCAATAACGCGATATCTTGCTTACAATGGGTACAATCTTACAATCGAAGGATTTGTATGTTGGTGGAGGGTAAATCATGAACTGGATTGATGCGTGAGGTCGGGCTGGGTGGGTGAATAAATAGGTAGAAATTTTAGATGAGAGGGAAAAGATTTTTGTGGAAGAGGTGTGAAAACTGAATGCATTTCAATATTTTTTAGAGAAAATGGTAATAAGTTTTTTTTGGTTTAAAGCTAAGAACAATGAAATTCTTTCTTCTACAAAGTTATTTACCACATCGATTATAAATATAAATAATTCAGCTTCATATAACCTGTCCAATTGGATTCTAACTCTTTGTTATTTCTATGTCACTTGCCTTTCCGGATATTTGTTCAATTTTTGTCACACCATAGCAAATATTATTGAAATTATTTGACTTTTGCCATCGGCAAATTGTGTATTTTATTCTCGCTGGGCAACGGCAGAATATGCATTTCAGAATGCGAACTGTGGTTTTCGGACCAGTGCGAGCGCAAATTATGCATGATACGCGGTCGCGTGCGAATTGAATGTGCGCGAAGGGCCGTAACTCTCGATTTGCATGCGAGTCGATGATTCAACAGCAACTGCCGCCGCTCGTTGCTGCGAATAATAAAATCACCTCCTGGTCAAACACAACCGGGCCTGGGTCCTAACAAGTCTAATGGCGTGCATTAGGCATTATTACGTAAAATTGACAATTGATCAATCATTAAGCTAACCATAGTCCTCGTTTAAACAAATCAGAAATTAGTGTCACTACATATTGCTTTATCTCTTTGTGCTGTTTGAAAAGCAATCTTTATTTATACTCACTTATCCATTCTTAGGCATGCATTGTTTATTACTATTTCCTTGTTTTCCGCCGACTGTATGTGGAAATCTATCAAGCACGAAATCACCCATCTCGACGCACGCATGAATAACATGAATACTAAGCGTGCCAAGGATAGTCTCTCATATCCTAGCGACAATATACACGTACCGATGCCTTCTCCGATCTTCTGTAGTCACAGCAGAAGGATGCGTTTGGGGTAAAACGCTTTTGTTTATCTCCCATGAACTGCGCCTTCATTGGCTCAACTCAAGCGCTATTCAAGGATAGTGCAAAGGACATTTTGCCAAAGCTCAGAAGGATCAACTGTGGACGTGGCTATTCTGTTTAATCCACGATGCACGATATTCCAGGAGATATACCGACAGGCATAAATAGGGTGCGTGAAAATAGGAAAGTTTGTCAATGTTTGATGCAAATTTGATTGCTGACTTTTCATGCTGAGTAAACATTTTTCAAATTATGAGTCAACTTATTTTAAATTTGAATTTATTAAAATTACTTCTCTCCATAAATAATTTCGCACAGAAATGCAAGTTTTATCAAGTTTTCAACTAATCCCATTAAAATCATTAATAAATCAAAGCCTCTTTTGTTTTCCACTCGTTTTATTTTGCCTTGCGGTTCGTTAACATTCCTTAATGAAGCTCGAAAGCAGCTTATTTCGCTTCACTTCTCCTATCATTGAGTATAAAGTATGAAGCTTAAGACCTCCTCGCGTTTCTTCTCATCTTGTGATTTGTCTTAGTGTCCCCATGATTAGATGCTTCCTTTCTCAACTTACCTGTACCAACTTTGAACTTGTCTGAAAAAGAAAAACAGAGAGGATTGAGAACCATAGAAAGGCCTTGAATTTGCAGACTTTGAAACTTACGAGGATCTCAAAGAAAACAAAAAGGTCAAGCTACAGGAAAATGGTGAACATCACTTTGGGCCGAATTAATTTACTACTTCTAAGGCAAAATAGCACCAAAAAGTATGTATTTATTATACAATAGTAGGTTATAATTAATTCCTTTTGCAAGTACGTTTCTATTCATACTTATCTAAGTTTAAGGTGCAAATGTACTTCACTTTGTGTTTCCTAGATGACGTAACAGTTTACTTTGCACGTTTTTCTTTTTTGTTTATTTTTGTCTTCGACCTTCGATGCTTGCAACTGGTTTTGCAAGTAAGTTGTTTTTATTATTCACATTCCAGCATTATCAGTGACGATAGTGAGTGACTCTCTATCGACACTACTCGTTACCTACTGTAGGCAAGTCTTAGACAATGGACAGTTACGTGCGGACTATTGCAGCGTTAACAATTACGTTGTTCATGTAAATAAATGTATTTAGTGCTGCCGCAAAATGAAATTATTTAGGATGAATACAATTAGAATTGTTCCACCGTGGGACAGTAAATTAGAGAGTGTATTTTTAGTACAGGTTTATAGTTTTGCGGTGATTTCTCAAAGAAAATTTAAGGACAAAATAATCTGAAATTGATTGTCACAAGGTATGTTTTATTTGAATGCAGACTTTACGAATTTATTCATCAAAATTTTGTCTCCATCTGATATTTGTTGAGTTTTCTCTATATTTTCCTTGGCATTTCATCCTTCCTGACCCTCCAAAGATAGTTTACTTACCATCCTCACTTAATTTAATCCACTCTAGCCTTTACACCATGTTTGCGGTCAGTGCGGCAGACCTCACGGGTCAACATATACGACATCAGCCCCACAGGCTTGTCGAGTCGATCAACTATGCAGTGCGCGTACGTGGCCCTCACCCTTTACAACCTACTGAACGCCCAAGTTACTTAATGCACCGCCCGCGTCCTTGTTGCTCACTTTCACTGATACCAGCTAGCGCTATTAATCTTGTGTTTTTCTTGCGCAGCTCCAACTTGGTTTAGGAGGCGGCAACGGTGGCGTAAGGAGCATTAAATCATTAGGCACGCCGAGCGCTAGTTGCTGTGATTAATTACGTGTCTATCCATCATTTGCATACTCTAGGGTGTCAATAATATATAATTAACTCATAAATTTGTTACTGAAATGTTTGTTTTCTTTGTTGCAGGTTAGTTTTCGTTTTATTGGCGTCTTGCACGGGGGCCAGGAGAGGGCCAGAGAGGTGTAGCATAAAGGTTAGTTAGTTTTTATTTATTTATTTATTTATTCAAGGGGCAACTAGGCAGAATAAATTTCCTTTTTTATCATTTTCTGTAAAATTCCGGTGTCAATCACGAGAAGTTGAAAGCATTTGAAGTGAAACAAAAAATATCTCATTAATACAAATAGAAACACGCGATCTGATAATGTCACGAGCGGAAAAATTGCTACATGAAATATTCGCGAAAGAAGCGAACAAGTACGCAGCGTTACAAAACGGAGGCAAATAGTCGGGGAATGGGGCGAAAATTAGTGGTGGGGTCACGGAATGAAATATAATCTGAAAAACACTGAACACAATATACAAACCGTAACTTGTTACACTACAACCAAAATACACTTTTTGTAAAGAAAATTTTTTTTTAAGAGGCACACAATTGAAAGAGTTTCGTGCATTATAAGGCATTTCTAAACCACCCTGAACAAGCCACAGCTGGAGAGAACACGACAAGCCTGTTAGAGGGCCATTGTTTACTAATGCGTATTATTCGCTTCCTGTGCGCCCCCAAGGAGTCCTGAAAAAGGACTTTGAGCATTCTGATAAAAAGGCGTAGCGAAATTTGGCTGGTGAATTTAGAAAAAGCTTTTAATGAGGTGTAATAACCATTAAATATTTACGAAATGTTGATTAAATGTTACCGAAAATGTCAGCGTAAATGCCACGCGCGTAAATTGATATCGTGTGTAATTATAGCACACATCGCGTGCCGCCGCCGACGTGATGTGCATTTGCAAATTAATAGTCAAGTCGCTTCGACAGTCGGGCAGCAGCGGCAGGACAAACACAAATCAAATAGACTCGGCGTGTTTACATCGTTTGATCACTGATTGCGTTAAAAATGCTGCGACTTGTTCAGATAGGAATTTAATATTTATTAGTTTTGTGAAAACTAAATAGTTATAGGTGGCCGGCAAATGTTGAATTTATTGCAAGCAGTGTTTTAGCTCCATTTTATTTGGAAAATAAGCCAGTTGATAGGCAATTATACTGATCGTAGAACAACCTCAGCGATTCTGTACCACATTTGGGGACAAAATCTTGCGAAAGTTTAGCACATTATCCGCATTATTATCCTTGTTAATTCCGCCTCGTTTGCATGGTTTTTGTCTTTGTTGTGAACTTTGCGCGTACCGTGATTATCGCCCTTCTTCCTTGAGGCCGATGGCAAGGATGGCTTTGTTTCACAATTGTGTTGTTGCTGGATTCCTTTTCGCCTTTGAGTGAAGTTTAACAAATTGCGTATTAAATTTTAAACTTGCTTCGTTGTGCGGCCTTACGCACGTAATCACAAAGTAGATTTTCAGATTTTAAATCGCGCCAACTTCTGCAACACGTTGCTTGCAAAGTTGAACGTTCTTAATTGTTGCTCTTTGCACAATAAGCTGCTTACATTCCTGCATTCGAAAGTTTGCGCGATATTATTCGAGCTGATTTTGTATGATGATATGCCTTCATTATCTAGAGAGTGGAGAATATTTATTACAAGCTGGGAAGGAAATTTTTGGAAGGCATGATGGAGTTGTTTGGGTAGATTATTTGTTGGTACTTTTTTTTTTTGGGGGGGGGGGCATTGCGTGGTTGAGATGAGTTTTTGGAGATGTTGGAATGGTTTTAGGGCAATTGGGATTAAAATAAATTATTTAACTATTTGCTTACTAGAATGAATTAGCCTTTTCCTCAAGATTTTCACTTGTTAATTAAACTTATAAATGACAACTTCAAACTTATGTTTATACACATTCTGTAAACGTTGTTGTGTTTCCAAGTGGTTCATGGTGCTTTTAATGGGATAGTTCCATTGTTTGACTACTGTTTAATTTTATTAAAACAAGGTATACGTTGCAGTGTACCAAGCGAGTTTAGTTTCCGGAAGTGGCAAACACTCCAAACGTGGGTTATTGATGTTTCGATTGTTTGTTTACCGTCTTACGAGTTCTACGCTCTTGCTGCGGTGGCGGTTTGCACACCCTACAAGAAACGTGCCTTGACTATGTATTACAGCTTTGGGTGTAATGTAGGAAACATTAGTGTATTGCAAACGCGATACTTGTAGCTACAAAAAGTTCTTCCTTATTGCACCTTGAATTGTGTCCTTTCAACGTCCATAAATTGACTTTTCTGCTTACTTAATCACAAGTGACATTTCATTAGTCCTCGTTGAACACGTCAACTATCATGACGCTATCACAATGTGCGGTGATTGCGGAATGCATTTACCGTATTGACATCGTGACAACTTCATTTGCGCGCTCAGACAGCGTGCATTGGATGTTCCTGGCACTTGGATTGCAATATGATTGCTTGCTTGGCCATGTTGCGCGCACAAAACAATTTCCCAGCATTAAATCAAATCACATGCTGCTTATAGTTGATGCCCGGCTCATAAATTGATTACTTTTTTTTGTCTTAGGGCAAATGGTGAAGACTTTTAGTTGCAATAACAGTTCAATCACTAGAGTGGAGTGAAATGCAAGCATTCCATGTGCCATGAGAGGATTGACTGCGGTGCAATCAAAGTTTGAAATGGCATGAAATGCATTTATCTATGTTATCTCTAACATCAAACCAAAGCCCCTCGAGTGGTGCAATCGTGCACTGTTTGTGCCGCGGAAAATAGCGAAAAGCGGAAAAGTCAAGGTTTGCGACGGCAATCGAAAAATACAATGTAAACGAAACAAAAAAGAAAAGATGAATAACATTTTAACCTTTGTGTTCAGTGAAATCTGTTATCAATCAATCATTTTTTAACTGGAACTTAATATTTCATAACAAACGACAGCCCCTTTGTGTATGTTAATGGCACTTGTTCTAAAAATGTAATTCACGCCACACAATGACAAACAATCGCAATAAAGTCGACTTTTTTTGGGTGTAAATGATTGTTGTCATCTCGCTACGACGCCAATTTGCGTTAATTTTTAACCGAGCGCCTGCGGTCTGGATTGATGGCCTGCGAACAGACACCGCCCGCCTCCACCACCGCCGCCGATGGTTGATGGCTAACAAATTGTGTATATTGCGTTCGTTTGTCACCCACCGACTGACATCGCCAACACCGCTTTTAATTTCATTAAGCGGAAACAAAGCGTAATTTTGCGTTATTTATGGGTTTATTAAACTTAGCGCGTTTATCTTGTTATCCTGTGAGGCTCATCCTTTTGTCGAGAAGGAAATTTCAAATTGACTGAATGAAAAATGATGTTGCATTGACTTCAGTTGGAGAAAACTTGTGTTTATATACAAAATAAATACTTGGCAGAAAAATCTATAGTTTGGAAAGTATTAAGGAACTTGGAAATAATATTACTCCTGAAAGAATTGATAGAATATAATTAATGTAAACATAACATCTAATGTTGTTGCTTTGAAATGAAATGAAAATTTTCATCCTTTAAATATCCCAACAAAAATATTTTTAAGTCTTACGATTTTCTCAGTCCTTTTTATCTTGGGTAGATATCGTGGTTTTTTTTTGCGTAGCTATCTCGTTTTTTCGTTCTTTGCATTTGTTCAGTTGGCATTTCTTTTTGATCCTTTTGCGATCCAAAGGATGGAAAACGATATGACCGACATTAACCTTTGCAAGGGCGGGTGTAATATCGTTTTACTGAGTGGTTGGCAACCGAGAGCAAACCTGAGACAAACCTGCCATGACACCTTGTACTCCTGAAAGCGAAAAAGACCGAGAAACCCCTTTGAAATGAAACCGCGCAATGCGCAGCGCGTTCTTTATCGACACGCGCCACTTTTTAGGGCATAACTCATCAAAGAGCATCTCATCTGCAAATTATCTACGAAATAAAGATCTGCCATATTGTGAATCTTCGTAAAACATGTAATGTCTGTCTATCTTTGTCATATATCTCTTTTTAGGCGAATAAGGTGCCTAGAGTAATATCATAAATCGTTCTCGATTAATTAGGTTGCAATTCGCCTCATTGCTGTCCGGCTCGTGAGTTATCCCGACGTTTATCCACCTCGACTCGACGGCATGTAGGATCAACGCTCACAGCAATATTGGCCTCTGCTCGAGATACTTCCTGCGCCCTCGGCTAGTACAACACAGCGGCCGTGATTAGTTAAATCGTCCTTTATTCCGCCGCGCGTCCTACGGACGGGCCGTATATCAATTTGTGTCTGGGGCGAGGTAAGCGCGAGGCCCCCGGCTTTATTAATGTCCGGCTAGTGCAGCGCGACGGCGTCGTCGTGGCAGAATCTTAAGCACGAGCCGCTATTAATATTTGCATAATTAAAGTCTTCATCCTCTGGCGCTGTGACAAGGACTTGCTGGTTGCAGTACTAGTAAACGGTCACGAGAAGCTGCCCTTGGTTTAATCGAAATTTCAAGGAAATCGACTTTGGTTTGATGTTGAGATAACGAACGCTTCCGAAACGCCCGCAGAGAAGCCCAGGCATTTAGAGACATTGAGTTTGATTGGAATTTAAATAAATATAGAATTAAGCGGAGGTGGTAAATTATTTATTGGGGATTAATTTGCAATTGAAGAAATTATTGCCCGACTTGTCATTTTTATGTTGTATGTTACTAGGAATTTTAAACATGGAATTCTAATATTTATTTTTCCTCAATCACCAGACAGCATCAATTATTTAAGCAGATAAGATAACTACACTTTCCTTCTATACCGACATTCCGTGTTACTTGGAGATGTATATGCACCTATCAAACTCAACGAAAACGAGCTAAGCGTATTGATTGCTTGAAGGAACAGCGGAATTTTTAATATCGTCACGTCCTGTCTCGGTCGTATAATTGGGGGCTAATCTGCTCGCCGGCAAGCGCCAAGGGAAATTCGCAAAGTGATTTCTAGCTCTTCTAAATAGTCAGACCATCAGACGATTTGGTCCTTCCGCCTAAAAAGTCCAAATAGAATTCTACTTTTTATCAATTCTGGTTACATTTATTTTTAGTATTTTATTAGGAATTTTGTTCGAAAACCTCATAAAGCAGAAAATATCGCTACATAACAAAAAGTCAAAGAGAATAAAGGCGTAAAATAAGAAATAGCATGCATTGATGGCACTGGTGCATCCAGAGATCAGTATCAATGCCAATAACTCGATTGGCTGCGTCGCGACGCACACCCGGGACAAACAGGACGATAGGGTGGCGGCGCCGAGAGAAAATGGGACGAGTAAGTTATACGCTTATAACTCGGTTATGGCTGTTTTAGCGAGGTCAGTGCGGCCCCCCAGCAAGGTCGTCGAACTGAAGAGTACTGTCATTTGTACAAGGTGTTTACATATAATGAAAAACACTTCAAAACAAATGAAAACTTTTGAAAAATCAAATCAAAATTATGTCAACTCATCTAAAATAGTATTTCTGTGGAAAATTGGTGGCACTCGCTTATTTAGTTTTATAATCTTTGAATAATAATTTGCAAGCAGTGTGCCTTAATTTGAAATCTTGTCTTGGCAAATTTTTACTGCCGCTTGCTTCAGTTTTGCTTGTACTTTATCCGTTTGAAACGCATTGTTCTTTAAGACCTTGTCAATGGGGATGGCCATCGAAGGAGGGGGTTGGCCGGACAATCGCTGGACCAAATCCGGACACCCGCCGCCACGCCGGCGAACCGAAACGACTTATAAATGATTCAAAGCGCGGCTGAGTTTTCCAACTTCTCGCTCAGTGCCATCGCAACGCTCTGCGCCGATTGTGTCCCCGCCGAATTGCAGCTTCGGACTTTATATCAGCCATTTGTATTCCTCTATTCTGCCCGTTTCTAGTTTGTGCCATAATTGCAAGCGAAGCTGGGAGGAAATAATAACAAAACTGAATCGACTAAAAAACGAACACCGTAAATAAATAAATTGATTCACCATGCAAGAATTCCACATAAAATATCTCAAATACAAAGTTTTATTCAATTTATTGCCTTTTTTTATCATTAGGTTCATTGAAAGATGCAGTTTTTTTATTATTATTTCTTTTGGCTTGGAATGAAATTGAGAAATTAATTTGCATCTTCTCAATTTTTAAGATGGAATTTTAGTGTGGCGTGCACTTTAATCTAAAACATACAAATAGGAAAAAGTCGAGTGCGGAAAGGCGTCTTTGAACACGAGCAAAGTGGAAAATTTGATGAGCATATTTTTACGATCAGTAAACATGCTCAGCTTGCGCACTAGGCAAAAAACACGGTGTAAAATTTGAAAACTACTAGTTGAGGGAATGTAATATATACGAGAGGGTTGGAGTAGTCAAATTTAAATTACTGACGTCGTAAAATATGTTGTATAACTTACATATTGCGCGCTAAAATATTAAGAATATAAATTACACCTAAGTAAATGCATTTTGGGGTTTGAATAAATACATGTTGCTATATATGTAACAAAACTATTAACATCCTATCTTGTAGACGTCTATTTATTTATCTTACTTTTTTTTCCGTTGGTTGTAATAGTAGAACTGGAGCATTTAAACGCAAATGCTTCGTGTGAAATTCTTTTCAATTTGGTTGACTTTGTTTTATTGCAGCTAAGAAAAATTTCATGTTTTAAACATCTCATTGTAATCTCTCAATAATATCTCATAACTTATTAACGATATTACAATTTTCCCTTTAATCTTCTCTTTTCTATTGGAAATTATTATCAGAGAATAATCACGTCTTTTCCCTCACGTGTTAGGAGCAAAACAGCGCAAATTCCCATTCTTCATATAATTTTGTAACTTCTTTGCTGCGGGATGTTGGCAGTCTTTTGTTAGCTCCGTACCTTGCTGCCTTCCTGCTGCGCTACCTGCGAATAACAATGGTTACCATCCGCTACTTAACCAAACCCTGCACGAGCAAATATGGCTCCGTTTTTGTACCCGCTGTCCATAAACTACGTCGAGTGAGCATAAGTTCAGGATAAATGTTTAAATGTTTAATTTTTTCATCAGCATACTTGGCGGCAATGGAATATTCTAAAGTCGGTAAACCGGAAAGGCTCAAACAGGATGTGAGCGTGATTAAAATTTAAATTAAGGTAAATTAAAATAGTAGTTGTTTTTTTTTGCAATTTTTACTTTCTGTAACTTGTTTTTTCTTTGGTTTCTTGATTGGGTCTTGACTATATTTAGCCATGTTTATATTGAGTCTGCAACATGAACATCGAATTACTTCGCATGTGGCTTACGGGAAATTGCACGTTGCAATTCAATTGTCCGATTATTTGCGTGCTGTGGCCTCTGTGCCGCCTCCTGTTGCCAGGATGTCGGAGAATATACGTTGCTGGGGAGCAATTACTTGCCTTCTCGTTTTCTGTTTGTGTTTACTCCGTTAGGATAGAAGCTGGAGTTAATCAACGGAGGAAAATGAGAAAAGTGATCTACAACCAAAGTCTAGAGTTTCAAGAATCTCGATAATAAATTAAGCGTTGATCACATTCAATGCATGGGCAGATTTTTGCTTGCAACTCACTTTGTAGTATGCCACCAAATGACATGTGCTTCTCTCCGATTTCTGTGCGAAATTTTCTTTTAATTTCAAAAACAGATTCCAAGGAAATATATCTAGTCTTGGGATCTAAAATTTTCTGATGGAATTTCTTACTGCAGTTATCCATACATCAAATTAGTTATCCTTGTCGACAGGGATGAATATCCCGTATTTACACAAATGGTGAGGAATAGCATCAGTGGTCTATTTGAACTGGTGGCTCTTTCTATTGGAACACCATTTTCGAAACGTATTAAACGCCCTTCCACGGCACTGATTTACACCCCCACATGCCACCCACTTGCCGCTCCCGCCCTATCTGCTTACGCTGGAGGTTGTTAAGTGGTCGCCACTGCTCGTCAAGCAGTTATTATGCGTAAATAAATTTTGTGCGTCAGCCTGCGAGTGAAAAAACCCGCGTGCATTCCATTTTCACATAGTCATTATCTATACGAATGCCCCTCATATCAAAATACAGGGTGTCACCGATGACTAAAGCCGCAATGATATCAAAACCAGTGGTACCGTTTCTTCGGCGTAATTTAACTTGTTAGGGATAGGCCATCTGAGGTTAAGGTTGACATTGACGTACATTTATGGGGACACTTTGTAGAGTGTAGTAGGGTTGTAAAGGGACGCTAAAAAGGGTATCGTTGTGAACAGCGAGGCTTGGCAGTTGGCGGAATAGCGGGTTATGAGTGGCGTTCTCGACGCCTTGTCATTTGCAGTGATTAATGAATGGAAATGAAACTGGTGGTTATGCATTGGTAGGTGTGTGGGAAATAGTACATGATGAGGAATACTTTTGGTGTTTTGCTATTAATAAGGGTCTTATATGGCAGGAAGGCAGTTTTTCTTTTACTTGTGATAAATATTCAGGGAATCATTCCGAAAAATAGTGAGGGGTGTTTGGAAAATAAAGTATTCTGTATTAATCGTTATATCTAAATCTTCAAATTAATCACTTATTTGTCTTAAATTTCTCAGAAAACATATGGTCCATTCATTAAAACTTGCAATTAGAGACTACTCCTCGACAGAAAGTCATCGCTTCTCTAAACCAACACAAAATACTTATAACGTTCTTTCACAATATTCATTATTTTGCCAACACATCAAAATATTTTTTATTATATTTTCATTTTCTTCTCCCATTCACTCCTCTTCTTTCCTATCCCATCATTATCCTTCGAAATTCTCTGCTATACAATAAGTACTACCCGATACTGATACTAACTCCACTATTATCGTTCTGTCGCTGTGTGTTGAAATTATTATTCAACGATCGTCAGACAGCGTGATGCGTATTTCTCAGCATTTCACAACATTCACAAATGCGCAATATTCCCACACTGTATCGAACCGTGTCCCACGGCGGTGGTGGCGAAGGCGCCTTGTTTTGCCGTTATTATTGTTGTACTCTACGGCGGGTGCTGTTGTTGCTGCAATTGTGTGCAAGCGTGTTAATTCCGGGTGCAATGCATACGAAACCTCTTGCGGTGGCGTCTATTGCTTTGGGTGGTGGTAGTGCAATTCATTTCGGTCTCGTCAAATTTAATTGCGACGAATTGGGGAATGACTGGGAATACGTAACGATGATCACAACGGGCTATCTTGCATAAATTGAAATTTATTTCAGAGGGATTGTTTAGACCAATAGAATTGTATTATTTTAATCATCAGTTTAAAATGTTAGATGTTTTATTTATGAAATCCAAACTTTTTTCTTCTTTTCTTGATTTATTAAAGCACATCTTGCAGAAAATTTATCTCAAGCTTGCAATTAAATCAGTATGAATTTGGGAATTATCCAATTTGCACATTTTTCACCATGTTCTTTATTCTCCAGTCACCTCTTTTGGGATTCTTTTGGCAGTGTCAGTAAAAGCGCCAATTACAACCATTTGCAAAGGACTACGAGATGCGGTTTTTACCTAAAACTGCCGAGCTATCTGTTTTTAGTAGATACTTCTTTGAATACAATGTGTTACCATTTAACACCCTTCGAATTTGAAATACCTCCAACGGATCCGACCAACAATCGGCCGGAACTCAATGTTTTAATATCACTTCTATCATTGATTTATTACTTTTTTTTATCTTGCATTTGTATTTTTTATTATTCTATGTGGAATGGAAATTTTACATTAAGGTCTTTATTTTGTGTGCCCAGCTATTGATCACTTTGAGAATTGAGCATGCATAAAGCGTAAGAATGCGTGGTGTGTCTCATGCGTCGTGCGTTTTTGGTGAATCTATTAAATGGCGCGTGAAAGTAGCCGCGAAATGGCTACCCCCGCGACGCTACCCCTCGCTTCAATTCACAGCAAATGTGTGCATTTTCACGCCTTGGCGCTTCATCTTTACACTTAACAATTTACACCGCCCTAAAAATAAATGTAGTCACTTGCGGAAATCGCGCCTTTTGCTTTTCGCATTTGAATAAAATTGTTGGTATGATGAAATAAAATTAGAGAAGATAAAGAATGAGCAAGTAGGGAATAGGAAAGGAACTATTTGCACAATGAGAAAAGGCGGAAAAGGGTGCAATTACGTTGAGTAGCTCTAGACCACCGCGAATGATGTTTATGACGAAGCCGGCCGCATTTTGCAGCCGCCCCCAGACGACGCGCTTTACTGCGTGCGGACGTGCCGAGGCATGCGCTTACTAATTTCGTTCCGGTGCGGTTTATTGCCACCGCCGTCCAACGCGGCCACTCATGGCTTGGTGTTACTGCCGCCAGACTGATCATTGCACTAATTCAGCCAATTTTCCAGATTGGTTCCGGGAGAAGACTATTTTACTAAGACAAACAAGATCTTTGATCGATTTAATCGCGAATACTTCAAATGGCATTAACATGCACCGATAATATATTGCTTCTTTTAATCAACGGATACTACTACATTTATCCTCTTCAGAAATATAAAATAATTAATAGCGAAGCAAATACATCGATAAATTACCCTCGTAAAATTTTAATCCCCGCAGTGGATTTGCACGCCGTGGCGTTATCCGCAGAGCGGTTGTTTGCATATACGCCGCCGCCTTATTGTGCAGCCACTGCGTTGACGGCGGCGCGGCACTGTATCCAACAAGTGGCCAACGTGGTGTGGGCGGCGGGTGTTTACCACGGTCGCCGCTACGCTCCGCCGCCCCGCAGCGCTTCGGGTTCATCGAGCACGGCTCGTAATAATAAATCACTTAAAATGCACCTTCAATAACACCCAGCGTGAGCGTGCGTGGTTGTTCACTCGCCAGCGGAATTGCAACGACGAGGGGGAGGCGGTATTTTTAGCGCGGTGTACTCCTTTTATTGCGATCGGCAAGTACACTCTGGATCCGGATGTGGTGCTTTTCAGTTGTTGGCTGCATTGTAATGCACATGTTAAAATAGGTTTTGGAATGTTCTTTAAGTGGATTGCTGGGATATTTATTGGTAGTGGTGGGGGGATTATTAATAAAATATATTTTGAATTATTTTAAGGGGACTTCTTCTTCTTTGAAGTACATGTCTATTCATACTTATCTAAATTTAAGGTGCAAATGTACTTCACTTTGTGTTTCCTAGATGACCCCACAGTTCACTTTGCACATTTTTATTTCCTATTTATTTTCGTCTTTGACTTTCGATGCTTACAACTGGTTCTGCAAGTAAGCAGTTTTTGTTATTCGCATCCCAGCGTTATCAGTGTTAATAGTGGACTCTCTATCAACAATTCTCCAACTACACGCTCTGCATCTAGATAAATAATATTGTAGCAACTAGAATTATTCGAAAATGGGACAGACTTGTTAGATCATTCATTCTTCGTTTTAGATTGACCTAAAGTCGCCTGGGGATCAAGGAGCACTATTATTTTGGCTTAAAATATTACATTACATTACATACAATATTATATTACATTCTTCTTTTTCCATTTTCAAAAGTCTCCTGTTCGTGCTTAAAACAAATTCTGCCACATTGTCCCGATGATCATCATCATAACATCTAGCAAATCCTCGCCCTCTCCCGCAATTCTTCTGTTGCACGCAGATTACCCATCCGCCGGCGGGCATTCACCGCCCCCGATTCACACACGTTCGGATTTGCGATTATCCCGCGTCATCTCCGCCGCCGGCGCGCCAACCTCTGCCGCCGCTTCAAAAGCATCGCCCTTTCGGGTGCATAATCACGCGTCGTTATTGCGATACGTGGATTTTTCAGTGGCGCGCATTCGCACCATAAACTCAGCTCGCTATCAGAAAACGCGGAAAATGTTTGATCTACACATGCAAGCAGACGCGCGGAGAAAATCCATACGCGTGACAGTGTGACGCTATTTTTTGCCGGCGTATCGGGTGGCGGCTGTGTGGTGGGGTGCAATCAGCTTCGCGCCTGATAAGGCACGATTGCCTCGATGCGCGCCGCCGCCACCGGACGACATAAACGATCTGTTTGCTGTTCGTTTAGCGGATGAAAAACGACGAAAAGCTTATCGAGCCCGCGCTGCCGGAGATAGTGGTGGGAATATTCCTGCGCGTTTTAAACTGGGGAGGGCGGGAAGCTGGAAATCTAGCGCGAGAAATGTGTTGGGTATGGAGGTGTCGAGGCTTAGAGTTGAAAGCGGGGTGTTTAGAGTTTACACATTTACGGATCTCTTGTGAAGAGTGACACTGGCTAGGTGGGGCGGAAAGTACCGAAATGGGTAGCAGCCGGATGAAAACACAACAAATTTTATCTTTGTTGATTTACAAAGTTTTATTTGAGCAACGAAAAATATAATTGCAAGGTATTGTTTGGTAATTAACCTGTATACTTTGACATTTTCCGCGTTGCTTTTTCTTTCCAATTTTCTTAAGAGTTGCCTTGTAAAGGATCTAAAATGTTGTCATCATCTATCACATTTATGCCTGAATTTTTATGTTTTCTGACTTTCTGCAAAGGACATTTCCGAGAATTTTATATGCATTCCAGCATTTAATATGTACATACATCAAAAACGTGAAAACTCACCCACAATTATCCTGTTCCTTCTACAGACACACAATTGCAATTTCTATCGTTTTCACTCTAGAAACCACGCTGACACATCTTCGTCCATTTGTTAAGCCCTTTTATTTGAGATTTGATAAATTGCAACCACAACAATTACAACATCTGCCTTCATACAAAACCTCAAGAAAGGAAATCCCATTTTAATTTCACTGTATTTCCTTTGGACTTTTCTTCCGAATTTTCTGTGTTCTTAGTGTTTTCAACCTCTTCCATCATTTTTAACGGACATAGAGTTCTGTCCACTCTGGTAATCCACACCGTCTGGTACACTCCTTAAGTCTCAATGTTCATGTACCCTTTAAAAAGATATTTCAACATTTTCCAGCAGCGCGGAAATCTCTCATTTTCTCTTTTGCTTCTCACTTTTTTTAATGCTCTCATCTTCTTATTATCACGTTTCATTTGCGTGTAAGTTGTCCTTGGCACACGGCTTTGCCGTCCAAGAGTGGTTAGTTGTACTCGGCACAATCCTTAGCGTCCTAGCATGTCCTTGTCACTGGTTTAATTGGTCGCTTGGGGCCTCGGCAATATGACACGAAGCTAAGCGTGGGGAAAGTGCGAATGTCACGGAAAATTGAATGTAAAACTTAATGACTGCGGATTCTTTCCCAAGGACTACTTTTCCGCTTGCAATTCTTGAAAAGCACCCGAATAGTGATAATTTAAAATAGGCTGGAATAAAAATGTCCGTAAGTGTGGTCATAAAAAAGTTATTCATAAAACCCGATGAAGGAGAAGTAGTTTTAAATTACGTCGTAATAATGAGCAGGATCAGGTGACTTTTAGTATCCCAAGTGTGTCCTTACATTCTAGCACTTCACGAAATGAAACTCGAGCCATCGCAACGTATACATGGTGTTGTAGAGAGGAGAAAACTAAATAATCCTTCAATAAATAACCACCAAACCATTTTCTCGCCTGAAAATCAACTTTGAAAGAATTTCGCTGGGGTGACAATGCAAATTACAATGTAAATCCGACAAATTACACTGCAGGGGACAATTCACCCACAACTCACCTCGATCCACTGCATATTGTGTCCATTCCAAGCTGAAATAATCCTCAACAAAGTTGTAACTCGTGTAAAACGAGGTGAAAATGTTGTGGGTCGTTCGAGCACCACATTTACGACAGTTGTCAACTATTTGGTTTCATTTTTGTTGTCTAGTTCATTATCATGTGTTTTAACTAGGTTTGTTCTGCATCTGCTTAAATGCAAATAACTAATTTTGGATTTGTTGTTTCAGGAGTTGTTTAAGGCTCGCCCAGAGATAACTCCAGTGTGTCACATTAACAGCGAATTGTAAGTTACTTCAATTTTATTCAGTCTTGCGGTTTAATAAAGATTATTAATTTTGTTAATGGTATTTGGAGATATTAAAAAGACGTTAAATTATAAAATTAGTCGATTTCCTCATGATTATTTTATCTTTTAAGTAATGAAAAGGTTTCGAAATGGAATAAACGTTAAGTACACTAGAAATTTGTGGGATTCAAGTAATTTCTCTTGAAATCAAAGTTTAGCGGTGCAAAAACGCACAATTTAAGAACAATACATATAATAATATCAATTATAGGAGAGAATACTATTCTAGGGTATGTATACAATTGTACCTCTAATTTTCCATTCCAAGTGGTGCCCATGCAGGATGTTGCAGGTGACAGTGGTGATGGTCTTTCTAATACGAGGGTTGTAGCTTTGAAATGCGGTTTGCATTGTGCTGTGCTGTCCTCTAACGCTTGTGTTCAATATTTCCTCTTGTGCAATGAGCATAATTCTAAGCACATAAAAAGTTTGCGTGACTACTATCCATTAATCATAAATCTAATGCAAATCATTTCCTTGACAATTCGACTTTTCCACCTTGTTCACATTGCCACGATCATGAAGTTTATTCCTAACGACGCGAGGAAGACAATGGATGACAGCCTATTCCCAATAAAGTCCGAAACAAATTAGAAAACTGCACGGAAGAGATAAAACCAAGTGACAATACTTGCACCACGACTAGTCGTGAACGACCAAGAGAAGCAGATTCAGAACAGAGCAAAGAACTTATAAAACTCGAAGTTAACTGATCGCATGTTTGCGAATGTGAAATCCTGGAACGTGTAAAGTTTTAATGACAGCGACTGTGGCAATTAGAATTGGAATGGAATTTTCCTCTTTGGCAGTTGTACGCCTAGATTTCTATCGAATGCCAGCGATTTCCCTACGTGTTAATCATTTGTTTTATTAATTCCGCCGTGAGATTTACGTCTTACATCTCCCTAATTATTCCTGACTAATTTGCCACTTCATCTGTAGTCCAGTATACGCGCAAATCCCCACATTTTCCGGCCTCCTTTCCAGCGCTGTTAAATCCCCAACATCGCCGCGGTGTTGCAGTCTTTCTTCTTTCATAAACTCTTTTCAAGGTGAAGGAAAGTGATGATTGCTTTTCATCTCCTTCCATGTTTTCTGGTTTGTCTCACGGGTGTCTTTTACAACGTTTGTTACTTGCTTACTTCCGTTGATGTCATTTCTCCTTGTATCTTTCCTGTTCTTTGTTGTACATTTTCTCCTCTTTGGCAATCCTTTGTTTAGTTATTAAACGATGCTTTTGCTCGATTTTTCCGCTAGTAAAGTGGCGCGTAGCATTGGAGGCATTAAAGTGCAATTTAATAATTAATTAGCCCGCTGGCTGGTAGCAAGCGACGCCGCCACTTAACTTAATAATTAATGAAGTATCTAACCTCGCACCCGCCGACTGATATGATACGAGCTCGCGGCGGCGGCGGCGTTATTAATTTGCGCTTGCAGAATGAATGTATTTTGAATAATAAATCGCGGCGCGCAACAAAAATAAAACAATTTGTCAGCCGCGACAGCGGCTAATTTATGGCCGAGGGATGAAGTATGCACAGTGACAAATTTAAGGAATATTAATTAAGATGCAAGCAGTTGACTCATAGTCCTACGCTTGAAAAATTACATTTAATCGAAATCAAACAAGTTTGATAAATATTTCTTTTATTTCTTCAGCGTTTTTTTCCGGAAGAAATGATAGCAAAGAGTAAAAAAAAAGGAAGAACGGTAGAGTGGGAAATATTCAACAGAAATTTTGAGTGAGTTTTCAGTTTAGGCTCTAAAAAAATGATTTTTTTTTTTTTTGTATATTAAGTTTTCATGACTTTCCATCATCTAAATTGAGAGTTCTCATCTTGTCTGAAGACACTGAATGTGAAAATCGCAGAAGTCAAGGAATTCTGCGAATTTAAATCATATTTATTTGCTTTTCGCAAATTTATATGTCATCTATCTTCATTTAAATATACACTTACATCTTATGTGTTTTAGGCGCCGAAAGTTAACTTCGAAATTTTTCTCCCATTTTCTTTTTACTTTGTTCCTGGTTTTGCTCATGTTTTACTCATGTTTTACTCCTGTTTTACCTACTTTATACCTTTGGCAAACCACTGCACGCCTTTTACGCTTAGTCTTAAGATGTTACACAAGTCATATAGGAAATTTAGCACACTAGAAACATTTAGTAATTGGCGCAGCAGCTAATTTCTTCTGCCATGCCTCTTCGTCATTTCTCACATAGCTTTCTCTCGGTTCATTTCGTGAAAATTGTCGTGCTCCCCTCTTTGCATTTTCAATTGGAATCCACTCAGTGAACCCTTGTAATCCTTTGGGCAAATACAGACAAAACGGAAAACAGCAACTCGACCGGAACAAGACTAATTACGCCGTCAGCCTGCGCAACTTAAATATGTACTACTTCACCACTGTTTGGCCGTGCTGCTGGAGTGCGCAGCAAATACGCCAATGGCCGGAGATGGCGGCGGCGAGGCACTGACCTTTTAATATTAAACCGGATATAATCTAATTAAAGCATAACACACTTCACAGAATATTTTAATATGCGCAGGGTCATGTTGCAAGCGCACCGGGCGAGCGCTTAAAAACGTACAACTAACTACACGCCCTATGCGACTAAGCTACCGAGGATTACGATTATGACGTTGTTACTATTTATAAATTTGTTTTTGTTACAGTGCCGAGAATGGCGCTATAAACTTATTTTATGTTGGAGGATGTGAATTTACAATGGGAACATGTGTCTGACGGGATTAAGTGGGTGATAGCTTTAAAAGTAATCGCGGGGAATTGTGTATATTATCGAAATAATTAGTATATGAAACAATGCTTTCAACAGAGTGCAGAGAATTAAGATAATTGAAGATGTTAGAGAGAAATTTTGACTGAAAGTTGAAGCTTCACGCCACAAAACGCATAGTTTTGTGCAGCGTTTTTCGCAAATAAATTGACAGATCTCGAAAACTCTTATGGTTAACATGTTTTATTGTTGAAATGTTCTGAATAATTAGTGGGATTAACAAGAATTTTAATGCTAATTGAAACTTTAAACAAGGATTGCTCAATAGACAGATCAGATTTGTGGTTTAAAAGGAGCAATTGATATTTAAAATGTTGTCTTCCTAATTCTAATCACAATTGTTGTATCAGTATTCCATTTCATCGGTCCTTTATAATAATTATTGTAACAAACAGTATTTTTACACTCACGTTAATGTTTTATCTACCTCCTGTTAGAGTGCAGTAATAAGATTTGAAAATGTTCCACGTACATTCAAATGATCACCGAGGATGCAGGTTCAATCCAATCAAATTGTAGTTCTTTGAAAGCACATTTAGCATGTAGTACTTGATGGTACCATAACTAGAATGTGCGTTAAATGCGCATGCAGGAATCTACGTGTAAATACCACGCAAATAGTTGGTACAACATGAGATGCTTGGGATAACTTGCGGCGTGCGCTCCCTGGCTGTGGTTTTCTACGAAAAACGCCAATAAACAAATCGCTATCACGCCGTCTCCATCTCCGCCCTGAAATGCATAGTAAACCGAAATCCAAGCTCATTTGCTTGCAAAATCTGCTCGGACACACAAATAACAATGCAAAAACCCACCATAAGCCTGTAAAACTAACAAAAACCATTAAAAGTTCTGCGAATGAACCTCATACACTCTCTGCATCTCCCACCACATAAAAACCACTACGAGTGCAACTGCATAAAATCTACATTTTTCATCCGCATCACAGGGAATCGTCGAATACGAATAATGCTCTGTTTATCTCTCGAGCTGTGGCTTGGTCTAGTATTAATGCAAGCATAAAGCTAGAGTAAAAAATAGACGATGATAATTCTGTGTATGCTCGGTGCTCAGTTCACTGAGCTTTGTGATATGTTTGCCTATGTTTGTCCGCCATTGACTGACGATTGGTGGAGTGCTGGAGTTGATGGCGCTGTCGATGATAACATCTGCATTAAAGAGCGTTTTGCTTGCGCTTTGCTTTGGCTGCCGCGCTAATAATAGTGCGGGCCCCGCATATTTACGAGCGCCGATGATTTCGTGATTTCTCTAGCCGAGCGGCGGCGGCGGCGCGGAAATCGCTTCCGATTTGTTATGCTCTTTTGCGCGATAAAAGCCTTCAGCCACATTGCTCGTCAACGGCGACTGGCGACTGGTTAAAATTGGAAAACGGGAACGATGACCTTAAAATTACGGTGTTTTCATTAAAGGAATAAATCAAATATTGATAATTAGATATTTACAATTATTATCTGAACTAGGAAGCATGCAAGATAGTTACTGTAGCCTCCAATATGCATAAAGAAAAAAAGTTACTAGCAAATTAATCAGGTCTTTTATTTACTTCCGGTCTATGAGCAGTTCAAACAAATAACCTTTCTTAATTTCCTTCATTCTTCATTCTGTTTACCCCATTTACTTCCCACAACTCCTACTCATTCTCTCTGATTTTCCTGCACATGTTTTGTAGATTATAGACATGGAGATTGCACCCTGGTATTAAATTCAGCTGTCCATTGTCCGTATCCCGCCCTCCTGTGGATCCTTCTTACCAACGAATAACTTCCTTAGGGTGCTACCCTAGTCCAACATTAGTTTCCAACTCCCTTCAACTGCTCACTCCTTACATTCTTCACTCACCAATCTAGAAAATTCCTTATTCAATACAATCCTATTTCCTGTCCTAAACTGCAGATTTTGTCGCATCTTACCCTCACTTCTTTTTGAATTTGCTCCTCATTGACTCATGGCCATCAGGAATTAGTTTACCATCACTCTCAGTTCAAAAAAGCTGCGACTTTATTGCTTTACTTCTCCGCGTACTATTTGGCCCTGTCGTCGTGACTGTTGGCGGCACTGGCAGTGGCGGGCGCGTTCCGCGCTTCAACTTTCCGAGGCGGGTAGTACGTCTGCGGCCGTCGCTCCGAGTACACACAGGGGTTGCACTCGCGTCTTGCTCCAAGTGTTGCGTGCGTGCCATCCGGTCACAAAGTAAATGGAAGCGTTTCTTTTTTTTTCTGCTGGATTTGTGATTTGGTGTAAAACGTGTGTTGAAGACGAATAAATACAAGTAGAAATATTACTGTATTGATCAAACAGTTTGGTGGATTACAACAAATGCTTCAAATTATGTGCCAAAGGCCTTGTACACAGGCAGAGCATTAAGTTTAAATACCTACCGTTATAAGGTGATTGGAAATTTGTTGTGTGAGATATATTTGGATTACAAAGGCCTAACGTGGTAAAATATTTAGTAGTTTAGTATATTTCTAATTTGTTGAGGGAGCTCGATTTAATTATTTCGTTTATTCAAAATGTTCCAACTGCTACCGAATCACGGCAACAATGTGCGTCCATATGCACAGCATAAATTCAAGTCGATGGTGCAAAGTTTCGATCTCGATTAATTCGCACCCCTCCATATAAATCACAATTTCATACAATTCAATTTAATTACACGTATTCCCTATGCACGTGCATATTAAAACAAAATTGTAGATATACAAAGTGTTGGGCTTCCAATATAATCTCCTTAAACCATTTTGCTTCAAGCAATTGCTACTGTTGAGGGACTTACTATATATAGTTTTGACGAAAAACTTACATTGTAGGGGACTAGTAGAGTTTTCCTTGAATAATATTGGAATATGGAATATCAATCGATTTTATCGTATCGTGCATGTCGTTCTGCCACGTATCCTCAATTGTGCGGCGAGATACTTTCAATACTTCCTTCCAATGGATGCGCTCTGAATGCACACGAATGCATCGCATACGAAATGCATTTGCAACATTCGAATGAATAGATTTGCGGGCTGTAGATTGCAGTGCGTCCTTATTATTGCCTGCGCGAGGGTAATAAGTACCCACTGGACTAGGAATCAAGGGTCTTGTCAGAGGTTGGGGATGTTTTGTCGACCCTCCGACCACTGGCAATGTGGTAAAATTGGCAACTTGGCTTGGTTTCTTTGCACGGGCAGTAAATAGAATGAAACTCCATTTGTTGAGGTTTTCAATTTTTATTTGAGAGAATTTTATTGCTGGGAATGTTAATTGAGAAGAAGTAGAACCAGACAGAATCTTTGCCTTCTTTAACAGGGACGATGTAAATATTTATTATTTTGACAGTGTCGCGAAGCTGTCTTCATGTATTTTCAGGGTGGTCCATTCATTACTATCCTTGTTCTTTTGTTTGTTATGATTTCATATTCACTAGAAACTTGTTGGTTCTTCATCTACGTTACTTGTTGTTTTAGCGTGTATTTTATTTCGCACTTTTTCGTTTGGAAGGCAGAGAAAAAGTAAAAAAAAAAGCTCTTCGTTTTTCCAATATTTTATAAATCCTTCGCCATTCTCTTTTGCCTTCTGTTTTGTTCTCCCTTTTCGAAGAAACGCAAAAATATCATGCAAACTACTATCGACCCCGCATCCTTTTTCCAATCCACACGCGCCCACCTATGATACTCCCTCGAGCGCGGAAATGTATTTCAAACTTGCCAACAATTCGGAAATAGTTGAAATGTTCAAATGGCTTGGAATCGTTTGCGTCTGCCTCGATTCGGGCTCATCGCGCGCTCCAACACCATTAGGAACAGATGTTTCGCTCTCGCCCAACTGTTCAAGTTGCAAACCATCCAACTCGATCTGCTACCTATATCTACCACCACTTGCCAACTATCCATGCAAAAAGGAATTTTGTTCACGTAATGACCTCCTTTCTCCTCTTTTTGTGCCATGCTTCTCTAATATCAATCAATATCCATTGCTCAATATCGACGGAATATTCATATTATTCATACAGCTGGCGAACATAACAAAGGACACAACTTGAAACAGGGTTTGCCTTCTGACTGTTTCTTGCATCTACATAGCACTCTAGTTTTACTGCAATACTTGTGGTGGTAGTGAAGTTTGCTCGTGAAAATGTTTGATGTTAAATTGTGCATGGAATTATCGATGTTTAAAAGCAGCAAGGACACAGGCTAGGAAATACAATGGTACAACCCGGACAAACTTGCAGCGTTCAACAGCGGTTATTGCAATACGTTTTACCTGCATTCGCGACCCACCCTACCGAATGCTACCCTACTATCTCTCGATACCTTCGGTTACCTTCCGTTACGTTTACCAATTTTTACCATTTCTATACAAAAGGTATCAATGGTATTGCACTATTGCATTTGCACCTGCGCCTGGTTTTCTAGGAATTTCTTCTCCGCAAATATTTCAAACAATTGAAAAATTAGCAAATTGAAATTCTAGCAAAATTACTTTGGATATGAAGGACTTCAACTTAGAATTTACTGAGATCATAATAAAACATGTGTAGGACAAGTATGGGTAGAGTAGTTACACCCACGCTATAAATCCCCTGCGGAAGAGGGTGAAATGTGCGCGCTGTTCGCACATAAATTTGTCCAGTTGCCTCATTCATTTACACATCCGGAAATAAACTATATCTGGCCTCTCCATGCCCCAACTTTCAGAGCGCTACTAGGTGAATTACTCTTTTGCATCTTAAACCACCCCTGAAGTTAATCCCTTGGCAATCTTCAACATTTGGCTTCTGCTGTAAATTGACTAATAGTCTTCTAATGGATCACGTGGCGTGCAGGGCAGTCACGCGACGCGTAATAACATTATTTCACAAATTCACCTTTGGTTGTGTCAAAACCCTAAGCTAGGCTTGAATCTTCCCTTCTTTATTGCCTTCTAGCTTCGGTGCCTTCGCGTCACACTTGCATGAGCAGTTTTCCCTCGAATGTGGCATTGAAAGAAGGTTGGAAATTTCGAGGTTCACGTGCAGATGTTATTTGTTGTCACGTGCGCGAAATTACTAGTACTGGGAAGGTAGATATTTGCGGAAAGTGCTACATGAGAGGAACTTCAAACGCTTTGGTGGAGATGCAATAGAAGCCGAGGTAGATAATTTTGCTTCTAGGTATTCGTCTTTAGATTGATGTAATGCTTGCTATCTCAGTACAGGTCTGGTGATAATTGTGACAGTGATGCTTTTATTGCGTCTTGTAAACTATACTACTACCGGTTCAAAGGAACCCCGTCGATTCCAACATCCTAATCTATTTAGGACCTTAGAGAAACTGCTAATGCAATCATCATTTTCAGCACTTCTTCCCCTGAGACCGTTAAAGTTCTAAAATATTTATTACAGTGTGAAATTATTTCGGTTCGGCTCATAAATTTTTGGCACTCAATAAATGTTGTTCTATATCTTCTCTTTCTGTATTACTTGAATTCATCTGCACTGAACATTTGAATTTGAGCTCAGCGGTGTGTCTATTTAATTAAACACCGAATATTAATTAATTTTCCCATATGTCCGTTGTGCACTGCGCACGTTTTGTATTGCCAGCATGGACATGTTTCATTAATGTGCCCAATCGAATTTTGCGCTCAACTTCCGAATTCTGTAATGACGTGCACCTCGAACAACGTCCATTTGTACACATTTGTAATAATCGCTTAATTCGTTGTCCATCGTTAGAAAATGAGATAAAAATTGCAATTTCATGTCGTAATTACGCGGCGATTTGCTGGGGTTGTGATTATTATTGGCGTAATTAAGCAATTAATTGTTATAATTATGTCGATGCAACTGATTAACTGGAGCGAATTCAATTAAATTCAATATTTGAACGTAATAGAATTAGAATGCATTAATTCATGACTAACTTGTTTGCATTTCGGTTGCAGGCATGGTATTGCTACATTGGATGAATCTATGCGGTAAGTCTTTGCTCTCATTTTCTAAAGATTTTCCGAGCTATATTCCGATTCATTTCTAAAAAAAAGCTTCTACTGCTTGCGCCTCATCGTTCGGGGTTCGAGTTTTTATCCGCGCCTCGCAGCCCCGAATCGAAACTACTATAATACCTTTTGAATTCTTCACCGCCGCCACCCGGAGCGGTTGCGATAACTCTCGCCAGTTTTGCACGCGCTGAATGTGTGCAACGTCGCGCATTTTAATTCCGCACCACTGACCACCGGCTGCAAGACTGTCCATGCTGATAAGACGAATGAGTCGGACGTGCCGTCAATGTGAATCGCGGGGGCGGCGAAAATGGAGCGAAGATCAAATTCGCGGCATCGGCTGCATGCAAAGCGAGGGTTGCCTGAGTGTCGGCGTGACACTCGAGCTAGGGTGCCATCTGGGAGGACAGTCCACAATGCAAATAATTACGAATGCAATTGGATTGCACTTCTGGAGTAATACACGACTGCTGCAAAGCAGCAAATGAAATAAATGTGGGGTGGTCGCTGGTTCCGTTATTTTGCCAACGGACTACACTAATAGATGTTTTGTAGGGATGAGGATGAGTCATGAGGATGTCTTCCAGTCTTGAAATACATCTGATGATTTATTAAAGTAGATGGGAGGAATTTGATTAGGGCAATATGGGATGTATTAGAGTATAACTTGAAGGATTGTTTAAAAGGATGCGTTAAGTAGAGATCGAAATTTGCTATGAAATGGTATGGAATAAAATTATTTAAGTAAATTATCATCAGCGTTATTCTTATCCCTTTTGTACTCGTACGCCGGGTGTAGGGTTTGTGGTGTGTGATTGTGAGCGTACTGCTACCCACGTTGCTTGTAGTCCAGCACCGTTACTCGACCTCCAACCACTGGCCGCTCGAATAGCGGGACCATTTTTTTGGGAGGTTGCAGATCTCTCCTACGACGTCATAGTGGAGGCGGTATCAGAATTTGAACCCGCGATTTGCCCACTCGCAATCCAGCGCATTGCGAAGTGTGGTATCGGGCTGGTTTAAATAAATTATTGCTTTATCAATCACATTGTATCAATGGATATATCGTTTGCGCGAGGTAATTGTCCATTAAATGCACGCTCAAATGTTTGTATTATTTAGGGAAGTAGTCATCATCGTCAAATCATCGCCTGAAATGTAAATTTTAATCTCCTTCCTCACTTTTTTAGCATCTGCTTACGTAGCAGACAACTGAAGTGAAGAAAAACTCTCTTGACAAGAGAAACGCTTACTTAGCACATAAAGCTGATTTAAATGTTATTACGCTACATCCGCGCGTTGTTTTCGAAGAAAATGCCATAAAAAAACTGCAGAATTCGCACATCTTTATATTGTTTTCATTTTGTGCGCTTCATCATCTTGTATGAATGTCTCGTTTTCGCACATTATTCTGCAGGTATGCGAACCTGCCATTGCGTGGAGAGTGAAGTTATCTTTGTGCAGCACCGCATTCCACATTCCGTTTTCCACCTTTCCGCTCCCGACTTTCAGCTTTAGGCGCAACGCTTTGTTCTTGCAGCTTGTCGACCTTTCAACGCAGTTTTTTGCATTTTCGCCCTTTTTCTAGCGGTTCAAGCTGGAATTTAGTTGGCGCCGCAACCTGTGCAGTAAATAAATAATGCGGACGATGTAATTAACGCTGCTTTGAACATTCTAGCAATGACAACATGGTTTTATCTTCCAAGTGCAGCAATAAGTCAAACAAAAGAAGCGAACGTTTTTAAGCTGCATTTCTCTGTTTAGTCCTTTATTCATTTTCCGGGAAAACGAACAGATTGATTTTCTGATAAAAGTCGTCTGGGTACGCTTCGTGTGAATTTCGCGATGTGAGTAATGCATCAATCACAGCAGTACGTTTGTTTGCTTATATTGCTTGGGTATTTGTGAATATTTTCACTGGATTTCCACGCGCCTTTTGTGCGTACGTCCAACACTGTCGTACGTTTTGCATCCAGTGGAGTGTGGCTGCTTTCCACTTTCCATTCGCGCCAACAGCATATGTGCTGGCATAACATAACCTCAGCTGAAATTTCATCTTTCACACAAGTACAACCGCCTAGGTGGTTCCATGCTGAAAAATGAAATTTATTGAAATTTATTCTTTGTGTCGGATGGATGTGCACGTGCTATTGGATTAAATTCAGTTTAAAATTGGAGAGTATCAAACTAATCTACTTTTTAGCCTCTAGAATGTAATCTCTTTCGAAATTAAATATGTTAAATATTTATTATGGTATTTTACATTTAGCTCTCCAACTTTTTTCAGTTGTCGATAATGAAATTATCTCTCTCTGCACCATCGTATAGTCTATAAAATTCTAGGTTTATGTGGCACGCAAAGACATCTCTATTTTTATTGCAAAATTGTTTAATTTGCGGGTAACGTTTGAGATGCTATAATATTGTCCACCTCGTTTCGCTTTTTCATTATTATCACTTGACTCTATCAGATTACAATAGCGTGCCACCAGTATTATTTGCGCAATGATCTACCTCCAGGGGATCCAGTAAATCACCCCTTGCATCATCAAACAATTTACACAATACCAACATTCAACCGTTTTACCCAAAAGCAATATCACAATGCAAATGATTATTTTTCCTATCTATCTCTATTTCACCAAAACCCACAGCCGGTAAAGCCGGCATTTAAATGATTTGAGTTGAGCAAAATGAGTTTCACTGACGTGATCGTCACTTGTTTGACATCTGCATAAAGTAGTTTTGGCGATATGTCGAAAAAGTGCGCCGTGTGCAGGCTTTGCAGATGATTCTCAGAAGAGAGCGAGAATGGCATATTATAAAAGGATGATGTGGGATGTAGTTGACGAAGACCCAGAGCCAAGGAGAGATAAAAAGAAGTGACGAACGTGGCTGTCTGACGACATTACATGGTGCGTGATTATGACGTGCGTCATTCACACGTTGCGCGCATTTGTCAAAAAAGCGGTGACGATGGAAAATGCAGGGGATGTGGTGTATGTCGAGGCAGTTTTACGTATGTAGGATATGTCGAGTTTAGACTCTTAGAGTGATAAAACGTGGAGCAAATGCGGTGGGAAATAAAAATAGGATGGCGGAATTCAAGGTAGGATGAACACGCTACCAAAATATTAGAGAACTTTATGGGCCTTAAAGTATTTATTGGGGTCATGGATGTTCGGAAATGGTTTGGTTATGTTGAGGATTTAATTGAGTTTAATAGGAGGTAGAAGGGAAAGATAATTTATTTATAATACAATGGAACGTATTATCAACTTTGTGGGTGGTTGTCTTGTATTAATTATATTCACTTTAAAACTATTCTCATCGCAAAGAATTATTTTTTTATTCACCTAGAATGTTCCATAGAAATGACAAAAATCAGTCAGTTGAAAAAATCAATTTACGATTTCCAAGCTGAAGACTAATACGAAACTTTTCCAACTATGTTGAAACAGTAGTTTAATTACACTTCTTGCGTGCATGTATGTATCTTCATGGCTCTTGTGCTATGGCAAGGCAAGTGGCAAACAGCAAGTGTTAGAGTTTGCCACACAGATGACCCATCACAACTTGAGGACATTAGCGATGATTAACGCATCGCACTTGCTAAACACGCCATGTTCGACATTATCGACAAGTACACTTATATTGACCATAATTTAACCGCTCTAAATGATTGTTCTGCTCTTTGTAACTGAATGTAACCAATTGTAAGGTCAAGCAGATAATTTATAGGCATTCCTTGCGTGGGAGTCAACTAATAAGTAAAAACACATCAGGAAACTATTGATTCCACTGCGAGTCATAAGAAATGTTAATATTTGTATGGTTTCTTTGCGCCTTTGATGGCATTCTCCCTGGAAGAAATGTTAAAATGTTTTATTAGTTTGAGTGGTTCAAGAGTTGAAAGTTTGAGGAATGGTAATGTGTTGGTTGTCGATTTATTACCCCAAAGTTGGCATCGCGTTTGGTGCGTCGAGCGTTGAAACACTTGATATTTGTTTGAGATTTGTTGAAACACCGCGAAGAAACGCAGGCATTTTTCGCCTGGCTAGAATTATGGGGCTGCATTCATCAATAACCGAAGTGGGACTTTTTTCTCTACGTCTTGTGTACTTCCAGACCTAGAATTGGAGTTGAAGAAGCTGAAATATAAGTGATTTTAAGGGATTATTACATATCTTATAAGTCGTTATCTTTTTTGATACTTGCCAATGCGAAGAGAGGGTGAAGATTGTATAATAATGTCATCTTAAATAAGAGTTCGTCTAGAGTGCTGAGGAGCATCTAATAAGATAGCTGGAAGATGAGAGATACCGCTGAGGGGACGGATAAAATGTTGTTTAATATGAATTATGACAAATATTGATCTAAATTGTGGCGATGAGAGATATTTTCTGCTTTGAAGAGTCATAATTCGTATTAACGACGATTTCATCGTTAAACAGCTCACTGATAAGAAGTTCCAAGAATAGTACAAGTTTATATTATTCCAAGTCATTTTGAATTGGTTTTTTTCAGCGATAGTTTAATGAAGGCTATTATTTACAAAAATCTACATTCAATCTACACCATCGCGCAGCGAAATTTCCTATTAATTAATTACATTTCCCCTGTTCATTTATCCTCAAATAACAATAAAGGATTAACGTTGAAATTAATGATATTAATGGAAATGAAATTGTGCGCACTGGTTGACATGCTCAAAATTCACTACGAATTATATTCCTAACTCGTTATACCTGAACACGTCTGTAAAAACAACAATAACGTTAATAAAACACCCCGACTACACCGAATAAAATACTAATTACAATAAACATGTTAGTCTTGTAAATAAATCATTCAAATGAATAAAATGCAAAACGTTCCGAATTTGAACGCGCGCTGCGGAATAATGAACAATAAAAGGATTTGTTCTATAATTATTTATCGCACGCTCTGTGGCTTTGCGTGCTGCAAGTGCATAATTGTTATGCATTCACGAGTGAAACGTAATCCCTCCATATAGGAATATTAAATATGAAGTAGAAATAGCTGAGTATCAAGTGGGCAGAGAGATAACTCCGGGGCGTCTGAGATATTGGCGCCATGAAGATATGCACGATGCACGTGGTATCATAGCAAGCACGAATACAAAATAGATTCGAATATCTGTCGCTGATTACGTTGTTTATAACGTTGTTATGCTGAATTGCTGAGTGTTTATATTAAATGCTGCGCATGCAATGACACTAGTGCGCGCGCAACTGATGTAACTACCTCAACTAGAATATGTAATTGGCTGAAAATGATTGTTGTCAACTCTTGGTGTTAATGCGGAATTAATCACTTCGAAATTGTCAGCAACTTTAAAATACTCTAAGTGAGTTTATGATGTAGGGCATTAATTTTATTTAAAGGAGTAAAGTAAACACATACTTTGGTTGATAAAAAAATTAAACGACGCTCAGGGAGTATTTTTGGTATTAATTGCCAGATAGTATTCATTTCGTTTTATTGAATTTCTTGGAGACAAATGAAAGACAATTTAACCACCCACATTTTCCTGAAGGTGTCGTGAAACTTCCGTGATTATTTCATGTTTCGCAAGCCAAAAATCGAACCAAAGCCGAGCATTACTTTCTGCTCGCAGCTTTTCTTTCAGTCAATCCTCTTTTTTTTCTAATTAAGTAATTGCCTTTCATCAATGACTAGTTTCAAAGTACTTCCATTCGAGTTGCACTTCTTACTTCTCTTGTTTGCTTTCTTCATTTTTTCCTCTCTACTGTGAAAACGCGAAACAATTTAAGTCATTAGTTTTCAGGGTAATTGCAGCAATAAATCTGGCCATCCAAACAAACAAACGAACTGAAACAAAACAAGGAAAGCTGAAGTGAACGTCGGGAAATCAAAAAATTACAAATGGTCGGTTTCCTTCAGTTTCTTATATCACTAGTTCACATCCCTTCAATGACAGTGTTGGTTGTTATTGTTGTTGCATTTTCAACTGCAATGATGCTGGCGTTGCAACGATCTGGCTGGTAATCGGCCCTTTGGGATTCCGAGTTATGGCCGCCATCTTCGTGGCTTTAATGGTGTAATGTTTTAACTATGCTCCTCGGAGTCATCGGCGACGACGGGCACGATGGCTTCGTTGTGCTAACTGCCGAACAAGTCGCTGTTTTTGTCGTTGTTTGGTGGTGATTCAAGTGATTCATTTTCTCCTTCATGGGCTGCGAGCTTAGACAAATAAATAGGGCGCCTAGAGAAGAATGTAACACATTTTGGATGAAGGGAAGATGTATGTAGGGATTAAATAAATTACATGGAAAATTAAAAACAATACATAAAGGAAAGCGTCTTATTCGAAGCAATGAATCGAAGAAGAGTGTGTTTGTGTAGGGGCAAGCAGTGTGTGGTAGAGGAGCTCCTACGTCACAACGAAAACCGGCTTCGTTAGTGAAGTCCTTTTTTCGCCAATGGTTTGTCAATCTGTCTGCCTTTGTTGTGCTTTGGATGCACTTCAGTTCGAACTGCATCAGTGATGCATAAGTGCATTCGGGTATCATCGGGCCCCACTTTGTCGTTTCCAAACTGCGTTCATTGCTCAGCTAAGTTCTCCAGTTACCAGTTTTCATTGAACTCCGGTTTGCTGTGGGTCGCGTTGTGCTTGTGCTGTGGAAATGATGCTACTTTTGTGACTTAAGTCGTATTCACTATACAAACTTCCTCAAATATTACAAAGAATCTCGCTTGGTTAAACCAGCGGAACGCAGAAACAAACTTAAGGCCTTTTATTTCACCAAGTACTCCATCTCATTAAAGTACGACTTTCAAACATTCAAAAAGTGACACAGTGTTGTTTTACGATTGGATATACGATGAGGCCATGGATTAACCTTACAACGGATCATCTTCAAGGAGAGCAATGAGGTAGACAATGGAAAATAACCAAAACACCAACTCCCGGAATTAATAATACCACGTATATTATTGATTCGTGTTCACCGAGGCAAGAGGTGGAAGTCTATATATAGTAACTTGGTATATTTACAGTATTAGCGTATATTATACGCGTATATTAGCGTATATAGCGTATATATTTTCACTTTTTATCGCCGCATGTCCGTGGTGTGATATCACCTTGCGCAATATTTAATCTGAACCGGCTTGTGCTACAAAAAGTAGCGTTAATAAAACGCACGAATGATGATGCTTGTTTACTTGATAACGATGATATCTTGGTTGGATAGCGAGATTGGGAGAGAGACGATTTTGGATTTTTATGGTGGCCTAGAAATAGGAAATTCATTGACAATCACAATTGGGCTTTGTTTTTAGCGTTTATGTTTTTTGCGCGCTGTTAACAGTTTGGTAGTTACAACAATTATTGCTCTACAAGCTGGGTAATAATCAACTCGTGGTCCTTGAATTTGATCCCAACATCAAAGAATCATCAGTCGTCTTTTGTTTTCGTGCTGTTATTGTGTAATGCTTTATGAGTTAGGCTACCATTATCAGTTCTGTAATTACTACATCTCTGTCCCGGAATGTTCCGTATGCAAACCAGCTTTGTACACTGGGCAGTGCCCAGTAGTATTGTATGATGGCCGCGGCCGATTACTGGATTACACGGTGTCTTGTTACAGTTATTGTTAGTGATGTTACTCTTGTTACGCCCGTTGTTGGACTGCTTGCTGAAATGCGTTCCACGCATGTTACGCGTATATTCTACACCTAGAGGTGCATGAGATGCTCGCCGGCATCAATGGCGTCCCACGTGACCATCGGGTAATATTAGTTAACGTCCTAAGTGGCATCTGCTAGCCAGTGTGTTAAATCATTCAATGTTGGTATGAATTGCGTATTGTATTGTTCCATTGTGCGCATACCTGTACAACTGATCTGCGCGGATCAGGTTTGGGATTCATTTGGTGCAGCTGTAATGATGCAGTTCGATGGCGTTGATGGTTTCACGTTGGAAATGTGCTTTTTAAGTAAGCAGTTTGCAAAGGTAGAAGACCTATGTCTAACATCTTCTTGGGGTCAGATGGTGAGATTGGTGTCCAGTTTTGTTGCTCTTTGGTTCTCCTCTATTGGTGTTTCAAAGAAGCAAAGCAACCACCTTCCTTCCTAGCATGAAGTCGAGCTGTTTTCTTCTTCCCGCTCTTCTCTCGGTTGAATGAGTTGGTGTCGTCTATTGTCCACTCTACACTCGAGAGACTGCTAAGACTGGTTTTCGAAGTGAGCTGAAAACGCATGTACACCCGAACCAATACTACCAACGTTCTCAACTCATGTTAATGTGTGTTGGAGGGTTTGCTGCAGAATAAAATTAAATTCAATTCCTGGAATTTTGTCTTCCTTTCTTGGCTTTCTTCTTGTTTTAATTTTTTTAGAGGCAGACGAAATTTACCTGGATATATTTGATGACTCATTCAATTCAGTTTCCAAACCTCCAAAAGTTATTCCGCTCATAAATTAAAGTTTGTCAATCGATCAATTTCCGTAATTTCTGTTCACTCACTGATGATTCATATCATGTCCTATCCAAACTGCGAAAGTTCAAAAGTAATTTCAGTGAATACCTCGTGACATCAGCCACCAGATCAGGTCCAATTCGCCAAAGCGTTTGTTTAATCATCGGCCTTGAAAGTTGGCAACTTTTTCGCTCACTATCCGCGCGTGTTTTTGCCACCCGGCGGATGGGAAGCTTTGATTTGCTGCGCAATACAGCAAACGCATTTGGAAGCGCATTTCCGAACTCACAAACACATCCCTGGTTCATCACATTCGAAATTAACTTTTAATTTATTTCCTGCTACTCTCTCACATTTCTTGGAGCCACAAAAAGAGGTGGCAAGTCCTCGAAAACTCAGGCATCTTGGGGGAACAGGGACGTCATTTATTCCACACTTAAATTTTGTATTTTTGTCTAATCGGCCGGGAAGTAGATGTATTCTTTTTTATGTTGTTGCTACAACTTCATCAACTTGAGACGACTTGAGTTGATTTCATATCGGTTTATTAAAGTGATATATTTCACGTAATGGGAAATATGAAAGTTTCGAGTCTTTCAAGAAGACGAAAAGCGTAGTTTTGTTTGGAGAAGAAATCATATTGGGCAATATGGTCGTTATGTTCAGTTGTATACTTGAGTAGGAGTACGACCTGTATTCTATCCAAAACTCATGTTTTCTGCTCGAACAAAAAATGGTCTAGCTACAACTTGGAGCTTTTCTTTGCCTGAGACTTTTCTAGAATGGGTAGAAGTTGGAATGAATTTATCGAAATCAAGTCGTGTAACTTTATTATGGATCAGGCGAACACAATTTTTTGATCATATCTACAAAAATGAAACGAAGAAATCCTAGAATACTATGAGAAAGCACATTGTGAGACATCGATAATGCATTTTTTACTTGATTACAGGATGAAAATCAAATATTTACAAGCCAGCTAATCGGAATATATGTTCAGAGCATATTCTACTGCACTTTATTATTCTAGCATGGGGATGGACCCAGAGGTGGAAGTTGAGCAACTTAAAGCCAGCAATGTTTCGCTTCCCCATCGGGTGCAGCAAAAAGTCGACACACTATCTAACTTCAACTCCTCAACAACCGCAATTACTGCATTAATTAATGCGCATGCCACTGGCACACAGTACTCACCATAATTCGAAATTCGCTGTACAATCTTCACATGTTCACATTAGTTCGGTCATGGCATTGGCCGACATTAAATAATTTGCCTCATTTTTAGCTCTTGCGCTTTCAGGCCGCTTATTTAATTAAAAACATCCAATTTGGAGAGTGACTACATGAATTTAATTATGGTGCACAAGTGGTGCGGTTTTCTAAATTTATGATTCGTGTCAAATTTGCTTATTTATTACGGCTTTAAATTGCTTTAATTCAGTTTTGGCGCTGCGCTGGGAAGTGCCTATCAAATGGGTTTTCCTGCTTGCTTTCCAATTAGAGCTTCCTTCTTATCAGCGATTGTCATGTCAGTTGCTTTCTGCAATTGCTGCGTGCAGAGCGTTCAATTGAAATTGAGATTATTGCAATGGCAATGCAATGCAATTGACGTGGACTTGAGTGCAGTCGAGTTGTTAATATTAACGCGAGTAATCCGACTCATCGTCGACTAATTGAAATAATTAAGAGTCTGTAAATTGGACAAAGTCAATTTTGCAATAGGAAGCAATGAATAATAATTGTTCTAATTGGCGATAGTATGATTATCTCATTATCATTTTCTTCACCTCTCTACTTTGCTGTAGTATTTTAAACATTTTGTTGCAATTTACGTCTCCATCTAATTTATTCTGATCTTAACCTTAACTTTCCTACTTCTTCCAGTTTCATTATCGTTTTTAACTTGCGAAACATCAAACTCGTAATGTTTTAATGTTTTCCGGTCTTGGACTTTTCCGGTGCCTTCTCGAGAAGGTGAACCTGAACACAAATATTCCAGGAATTATTTTTCGCAATCTAAATTTAAATGAAGTTGGCCAAGTTTTTCAACGTCTTCGCAAGAGTTACGCTTGCGATTTTTCTCTTCAAACAGAGCGAAACGAAGGAAATTGAGGCAACGGTTTGCTAAGCAAATTTGTGGAAAATAAGATCTGTACTTTTACATCTTCTAATCACATCGAAACAATTTCTACGCTGAAGGAAGGTTGTGAGTTCTTATTTGTCGCAATTGAATGCAATTACGGCTGCTGATAATAAATTTATGTTTAATTAAATGACGTACTTTACGAGTCATCTTAGTACTTAACGGTATCGTTATTACTTTGCACGTGTGCATTTGTCATAGAAATTTAACGGAAGTAAACTGGGAAAGTTTTTGTACCCATTTGCAACGATAATCATAATGAACATTTTATTTGAATGTTTTTCTATGGCTAAGTTCAACATCAAGAGTTAATACCTTGCAGTGACAAAGTCGCATTCTAGTGACATCAAAAAATAAGGGCGGTAAAACCAATGCGAGTTGACATTTGATCTGATTGCGCTACTTGTACTAAATCTAAATCATCTTCAGTGCATTGCTCTATATTCTGCAATCCTCTCGAAATTGTGGAATTGTTTTGGTGTAAAATTACCACGGGTTGAAATAATTTCTTTCTGTTTTCCTGCCTCGATAAGAAAGCGAGCCTTGCACACAAAACGTGCTCAAACCGAAATTCCTTTACCCAGTCTCGGGAACCGCTCACCCTCGAAAGAGAAGTACGCGGCGTGGAGACGGCAAAACAAAAAGCTGAAGTAATATCACGAAATCACGCTCGTGCCCGTCGGCAACGAATGCGTGGCCTCGATGAAAGCAAAATTCTTGCACTTTTGCACGTGTTTGGTTCGGGAGGGAAACAAAAATATCTAGCGCGTATCTGTAGAGGAAGCAGACGAGTGCACCACGTCCATGAAATAGGAATAAGAAAATTCATGGAAGGCTGGGGAATAGATATATATATATATAAATGAAGTATTTATTTTTAGTTTTTTAAATTAAAAATTCCTTGTATTTATAGTTATTTTCTCGTGAGTGCATTTCTTGTTTTCCTGCAGGCATTCTCAAGTAGTAAGTTCTATTTGCTTTGTAATGCACGCCTTTTCTTTATTTTACTCGACTAACTCTGGCTTTATCCATGTTTTGCACTTTCGCACATGGTCAAATGTCACGTCCGCAGGCTGGGTCGTACGTGCACGTATCGCATAATGCACCATGTCGGCCATGGGCTGTTGCCCATCGCGTATGTTTCTCCATATTCCGCGACTCTAGCAGCACAACGTGGTTCGGTGCACGCAGAGCGCGTAGGTCTCATTACGCGCTGAGCTCATTATGCACCTCGTTGCACATTCCAACATACTGCCAGTGACAACGTTCGCGAAATGCACACTCGCACTGAGTTGGAAATTTCGAATGGGAATGATTACTTTGCCCTTCTCCACGTCACAATAATGGAACTTGGCAAAGATAGAAGTAAAAAATAGGAGCAGAGGTGGGAAGTGTTTGTGGTACTTTATGGAGATGCTTGTAATTGAGTTGTTTTTTCAGCGTAAATGCATCACATATATATCTTTTCCCTCTTCAGCTTTTCCTTTATTGGAAAACTCAAAAATATCGTTTTAATGCCAAATTTGCCCGTCTGCAAATTCAGAAGCTCACATATTCCATCTCTTCCAGGTAGTTTAATATAAAACTGCAGAAGCACACATTTTCCAGGAATGTCAAAGGGTTTTCGGGTTGCATGTATGACGATACCGCCTCATCCTCGCCGAGATTTCCAGATAGCGCTCGCCGCGTGTGCGCAATCTATAAAACAAAAGGACACACAGCCCCTGTCGCGGGGGCAAAAATGGGAAAGTGCGCCGTCGGCATGTGTGCGGATCGAGCGATGGTATCGCGCTTTTATGGCGTTTTGATTGAATTCTGTTTGACCGCCGCACTGCCGCCGCTTCTGCTGCTGCCTCAGCGCGCGCTTTAATAACGCGAAACCTAATTAGTTTGAAGATTGCACTTTGATATCGCTTTACGGCCAAACTTGATGATGTTGCTAATTAAGTGCGGTTTTTTTTTCTTTCTGTTGCAGCACGCGTTTCACGCTCAAACGGCGACCGGACTTGAAGGTACGCAAAATGTTTGGTTCACAATTTTACGATCAGCATACTAAGCAGAGAAATGGAGATTACATTTATTACTTTTTATGTTGCTGGGTGAATGAATGATGTACATATCGAGTACAGCACTTTGTATATTGAATTCCGGTGTGATTTATGTGACTGTTGATCAGTTATGCGCTCTTCGGAAAAGCGGAATTTGGAATGGACGCTTGCAATTGCAAAAACTACAGCATATTCGCATGTCATACGCGTTCTCGAAGCAATCTACCATCGTAAAACGTCAGAGAATAAAAATCACTGTGGAAATCCGTAGTTCTTGACATGCAACATGCTAGCTTGTTATCTATCCCGCAGCTTGTCAATTGTTCGTGCTTAGATTTTATTGCATCCCTCGCACGCGGGATTAACATAAAAAATCGCAATTTAATTCAGCGTTATCATAACACTTCTTTGATCGTCTTTTGTATTCGCACGCCCAGCGCATTTGTACTACTAGCTCATATCTGCACGTTTCGCTTTTTTTCCTGCAGCAACACCGAGCTCTTCCAGCAGCAACGCTATCAGAAAATTGCTTTTTTACACGTGCCCCTCATTTGTAATGCGGGAAATTTAACTTTATAATACTTTATAATGGAAGCGTGTCGGCCCTGGAGACTTTTGTGCTAGCGACGACATTGATACATTAGATCAACGATAAAACATTTACTAGCCGCGCAATTTTTCCACATTTCCTTGTTTTTCCGCCGAAGTGCCGAGCGCTGAACACGAGATATGCTGGAATTATGAACGAGTGTACTCAAGGCACTTATTCCACATATTTACTCAAGCTCTGCGCAGAGCGTAATACCGGAAGTTGGAGTTGATTTTTTTATTTCATGACTTCTGTAATACCACCAAGTTGATGATTTTCCCAGTGAAAACCTTGTCACCTCTACGAATATTAAGCAATTTGGTTATTACCATGCAAGCTGGGAAGATATGCGAGTGGGTTTATTTCACTTTCAAGCGAATAACTTTGCGCCCATGGAAGACAAATAAATTTATTTAATAAGAAAGTAAGCGGCAACTTCTCTGGAATACTCCCGTCTTTCCTTGGAGCCTGTAAGCCCAGGTGCTGTCCCTTTGTGTACTTATTTCAGCGAGTTTTATTAGGCGGCCTCATTTCAGCAGATGGCGAATGGCGCAATTTATGCACTCGGTATAGGTTTTAAATAAGAATAACTGAATGCTGAAAAGGAGGCAATTTTACGGGGTGTTGGGGGAATGGCACGCTGTAAATAAGTAGCGGTTTGGCTTATTGCAGATAAATCCAATTGTTGGCAGGAAAATGGACATAAATAGCATTTTGGGGCTGTTCGAATATTCTCTGATGTATAGGAATTGTGTTGAGAGGGAAATAAATTTATTTGTTAATTTTTTCAAGATGTGAACTCCGGAATTGCTTGCTTTAGTAATTTGAATGGGATTTTCATGAGGAAGATGTTGGAAAATTGTTGCTAATTTTAAAACTTCAAGCAGTATTATATTTGTTTGTATTTTATAGAGTAACACTATCTAATTACAGCAGATTAATTAATCCACCTCACTTCCCATTAATAAAATTAATTGATTATGTAATAAAGGATAATCTAAGAAAAAAATTGGCGCACTGGGAAATATTACGTTAAACATATTATTCATCAAACTCAACATGCATTCATTTCACTCACGTTTCATTCTAGAAACAAAAGGCCACCATGGAACAAAAAGGAATAACGTCAATGTTTCACTCATTTCACAACTGCGTTACCTCACTAAAGTACTAATAGTACTCATGCACCGACATTGATTATTGCATTGATAAATTGGTAAAATGTGGGCTGAATATAAGCATGCTCAGTGTTTCAATGCGCGCTCGTATTGCTCGTAAAACACGAACCATTTGATTCACTTGAATCAACTTCGTTGCCGTGCCTGGGACGTGCGTGAATGTGTAAGAGTGTGGTGGAAAGAATGTAAGAAGTTGAGTTATGAATCATATCAATGAGTCGTAGAGTAAACCGACATGAAGGCGGCGAACTCGTGGCAAACAATCAGTTCAAAGCGTATTGAACTCCCTCCGTGCGCACGTCCGTCGGCAGCGGTGTTTTTCAGCGGAAACTTATCGACTGCTTGTTATTACACAGCATTCTATGCTTCGAATTGAGTTCGGAGTTGGTCTGTTTGATTTTTCAATTGGATAGGAAAACAACTAACGAAAGTTGCATTTTCTTCGAGGTGTTTCGCCTTGATGTTTAAAGGGCGGCGGAATGTTGGAGACACCCAGTAGCAGATTAGGCTTAAGGGTAAGGGAAAAATTCATTGTTAGAGCAACTGAATTGTTGTGGTGGTAGTCGAGGGGAAATTTCATCACCTCTCGTTTGACATCAAATATGCTTGGATTATTTTATTAGATTCGATTTGATAGCCCATTTTTATTAAGACTGTTCCACATTAACATTGGGTTATGGATAAGATAATAGCACGAAACTAGTTTTCTATTGACTACCACCTTACCTACTTGCAGATTTAATTCAAATTACAATGACATTACAAGCAATGTCTCCTCCTGCATCTCTATGCTATGTTTGCGATAATTTTTCATCCCTATTTCTATACCCCTGCCGTCCGCCTGCCTACCTTAATATTATCTCTCCACCTCGAGCATCAGCATTAATTAATTTACAGCGCGAGAAGCACTACATGTGTTTGGTGGCGTGTTTTGGCGGCGGCGTGTCGCGCATTTGTAATGCATTTGTGCATGCGCCACAGACGGTAATTACAACCAGATCCCAAACGTGAGCTGACTGAATGCGAACTTCTCGCACCCATTTGGCGAATTTCTTCTGATTAGGACGAGCTTTGATGCAAAACGCGCAAAGCATGCGCTGCGGGCGTACTAAAAGTAGTAATGAAAAAAATACTCCAAAGCAATTCTTTTTACTGGCGCGCTTTTACGGGGTCGTTATGCGCGAGGCGCACAGCGGTAGGAAATTAATTATTATCTCGTGAAGAAGAACTACAACTAAAGATTGGGATTATATATGAAATTAAAGTGCATTAAAGCGGCTGTTGCATAGTGAAGGGATGATTTAATAAATGAACTTGGTTTATCGACAAAGTTTTTAAAACAGTACTTTATATTTTACAAATTATTTGTGCTAGCTCCATATCATCCGCAATTAAATTTCCTTCATTTCCATCTGAAACCGAGTGTTGTAAAACCTTCAAGTCCACCCACTATAAAACACTTGCACCTTTTCTTCACTAAGAAGCTTTTATTGCGTTCTAACTCGTTGCCACTAAAATATTCCGTGTTCATGCCGGCTCTACCCCCAAAGCGAAGGCGGCAATATTCCGATACGCTGCAAGACAACCGAGTCAGCATTATTATTATGCAAATGGTCCTTTGTTTTCCGGTTATGTTAAATTAAAATCTTACATTACACATCTTGCGCAGCGTGCGAACGTGAGCGATAGCACTGGCGGCGGGCGGCGGATTTGGGGTGGCAATAAAACTTTCGTCGGGTAACTCGCCGCCTTCGTTACGATGATGCTATTATACCATTTACATTATGCGTTCGTTATGTCTCGTTTTACGATTCTATTGTGATTGTGATTATAATCGTAATGCCTTCGCACTTTTGACCATTTTCTCCAAGTCTCCTGACTATTTTCACAGACTGTTTTAGGTGAAACATGGCTTGAGATTATTTAAATTCGCTGAATCTTCTAGGAAAGTTTATTAACTTATTTTCACACTCTTGCGACTACATTTTGCGTGTGAATTCATCAAAGTAGTTTGAATTCCAACATTTTCAGAGCCACTGAAAGTGTATACGCGTCTTAATAGATCTCTATCTTTCTTTTATGCATTGGCGACGCAACGTCTTTATTTCACTCCGCGGAAATGAGGAAATGAGATTTTTTTGTATGTGCCACGCAACTGAATTCGATCGCTGGAATAAACATTCTTTGGTGGCATCATCGCGATGTCATTCTAGCGATTCGGCGATACGCGCCAAGTCTTAAAAGTGGCTTAACAGATTTTTCACGACTTTTTCGCTGCTTCAGGCTTTTTGCGCTAAGTGGAGAATTTCCCGAGCTTTATGTGGCTGTTAGTTCAGTGTAATTACGAGTTGAGGGGGGGAAATAATAGGATTCAATCCGGGTAAGCAGTCGATAATGTTACGTAAACTGCGCAGAAAAAGTTTTGATGCTCTACAAGAGTTAGAGGTCAGGAAAATCGGTTGTAACTAGATGAGGAAACAATCTATCTGAATCAACGTGAGTTTATTTGTTATGCAGGAAGCGTACTTTTCGAAGGTTCAAAAGGGAATGAAGTAACCTGTATCAAGATTAAATTAGGTTGTGTTGAAGTCCGCCTACGTGTTCAAAAAGCATAAAAGAAATTACTCAATGATAAACAATTTAATGTAGTATCAATTTCTACTAGATTCTTATTGCCGTGTCATTTACCGTTCTTGGTCTAAAGTCCTCCTAATCTTTCTTTAAATACCTCAACCTTTCAGAAACAGTCACTCGTATCGCGTTGCTAATTCGTTGCTGATTTTAATTTGTCGACACCTACGCTAATGTTATTTGCATTCTGTGTCGCCTTATTGTTGGCGTTATTTCATTACGTCGTGCTGATGACATTGTCAGCGATGTGGTGAGCTTAATTCGTTGTACAATGAGGCGGCTTCGTTTGTTGCGTGCTCCCGTGACGATAAATATTAGTTTGGAAGCGTTAATGACATCATTGGTAATGCGACGCAGGGAACATACCATACGCAATTTTGTTCAAGTGGCTAGAATCTTTGCCGAATTAAATCATATCCTCATATGATCAAATGGCGAATTGAAATGTGCTAAAGTCACGTGTTTAATGTTAATGAAAATTTGCATTAATTCGAATTTGCCCATTCATTTCGTAGCACAATCTGGGAGTTATGCTAATCGTATTGAAATGTTATTTTATTGCTTCGACACTATTAATTACAATGTCTTTTGGGGCATTTAAACATGAATATTGCGAGTAGTACATATTATTTTCTTGCAACTTTTTTCAGCTTTTTAAATTGTTTGGTACAAGTTTATAGGCAATAAATAACTTGTTTTTCTTGTTCTAGATCTGGATGAAAGTCTCTAATTAACTGGTGAGTTCACCTTTCATTTAACCTAAAGTTTGTTTATTACTTGCTCTTACTTATCGAGTAATTCTATAGTAACGTTGAGTAAATTACGATTAATCGCTGCGTTTTGGAAAATGTTAGTTTGTGCGTTTAGAATTTAATTATTTGAAATTAATACGTTGCTTCGTATTCCTTATTAGAAACAAATTCGATTACCTCCTAATTTCAACTAGTTTCATCTCTGTCAACTTGTTTCTTACTTCTTGTCACTCTGCTCCTAGGCTCCTAAAGCAGAAATAATTCCTGCAGAGTGAACAAGCCATGTCGCTTATTCATCGCCGCGCAAACTTATAAGTCATAACCACTGTACATTGTTGTCGTCCCCGCCGCCGCCGCCCGCGTCCATTAATTATATGTTAAACGACGAGATGAGCTGCGCCGCGCCAAGAAAGCTTTGTCGTCTAACCCAAGGCGAATGATGGAAAATTATCCAAAATGCTATACCGTTATGGCTCGAGCGACAGCATAAACTTTTCGCCGCCTCCATCGTCCTTGCGTCTCACATATCGAGCCGTAAAGCGTGTAAACCGTAAAGCCCGAGTGTTAAGCAGCGTCTCACGGAGAAGAAAATAAACACCCCGCGCGTGGCGTATGGCTGCGTGTGGGGGCGAAAATCGCTTGCAATTGAAGCAGCGCGCCGTGTAATTTTATGTCGTGGTTGCCGTATGATAATGTGTCACGGAGGTAATTTGGTCGTTGTCAAATTCGAGTCCCTGGAAAACAATGTAAACACAGTTTCATGTTGTGTACACGCGTGCTGGCGACGTGTGATTTTTCCGTAAGAACAGGGCGTTAAATGGGAGATAATTGTTTACAATTAAACATATTCACATCAGTTTATTGGTTATTAACTTCTCCACTTTCTTGAGATTATTTTCGGATAGTTCTATTATTGCAACCCTTTTAATGTTAAAACTATTAGTGACTTACGTGCAAGCTGTTACGTCTAAAGAAAAAGAAACAATAAAGAAATATTTGTAGCCGTTGAAATATCAAATTTCGACATCAGTTTGTTTTTTCCATTAATTTCTCGGTGGGAAATTAATTATTTATAGTTTTAGGCGACGTGCCCATTATAATTTCACAGTTTACATGTTAATTTTTGTTAGTTTAAAGTTGGATTTTAAATTATATTTCATATAAGTAAATATTTTAAATATAGGAAATATTTAATTTGTTTTTAAATTATTTAATTTTTTTTAAATTATCTACTACATGATTTTCATTGAATTTTTTCACTTTGAAACGACTGCTTTGTTATCCTCATACAGTTTTCAATTAAATTTCAACCTCAAAGTCAATTAAAATAACTAATAATTGTTGCGAAAATGTTGGTTGACATGCGGGACAACGTGGTATTGTCAATCCGCCGGGGCTGAAATTAATTTATAAGGGTTGATTAAAAATGCTATGCGCCATATTCGATTAAATGTTATCCCAGCCACATTGTATTCCGCAATTACATACGCGCATGCATACGCACATGCACACACACCATATCATCGCTACACTGAAAATTTACATTATTATTAGGAGAAATTTAATTTTCCACTCGAATCGTTCGACATCTCTCGCCCTGTATGTGGTACTGTCGTCCTTGGTAATGCAAACATCCCTTCGATCGAGAATTTCATCAAAAATTATTAATATTCAATGCGTCCGCGTCACCCTCTCCAAGTGTATTATTGCGTGCTGTTGATTACATTTAATGAATTTATGAACGTCGCAGCTGTGCCGCACTGCACGTAAGAACAACAATTCCGGGATGGGATAGGGGATGGTTCCTTTGGGAGGAAGACCGGATGTAGCGCTAAACCGCTGAGACATGCGCTAAATCTGAGCAAGCACAGTTTGGGGATGATGCTTCGATTACAAATGGGGTTTGCAAACGCGTAGCGATGAGGCTAAATATTTGATGTTCGTGTTTTGACATTGTTTTTGAGAATATGCGGATCGAACATATTGGGATAAAGATTATTTGGTAAATATTTCTTATAACTTAGTGAGATCAATTGTTGCAAGACAAACAATATTATCTAATTTGCTTCCTTCTTGCCTGCTTTAAACATAATATTGTTACAGAAGTACATACACTAGATATGTGCTGACGGGATTTTACTGTGCGAAATCATTATAAGAAATGTATCGACAATTTCCAGGGAAAATTCTCGCGCCGGTACGATCTTAAGACGCAACGTGCATTCGAAACATGCGGAAATGTTACGGCAGATTGCACTGCACCAGCAACCAGAAAACACGCGAATTTTGCATCACATGCTGAATTTGCAAACATAGAATCTCATACAATGCCAAAAGGCATCTTGTGGAAAGCACGTGCACCCACGCAAGACGATAAAAGCCAAATAAACTAAAGTAAAATTCAAAGCAATCGCGTCAGTTCCCGACGCGCGAGATCAATAGCCGCCCACAAAGTGTGTAACTCATTATTAACGGTATTTTATGCAGGTTATTGTAGCTAGGTCAGCTTTAGACTGCAAATACAATGAAGAATAATCCAATCGTGCCAAGTCACGAGCTTGAACTCCGCACGAGGGGAGAGCGTGGGCTTCGAAGGAGCGAGGAGGTGTTTTCGATAAATAACTCGTGCGTCGCGCGGATGCTGATATCCTTGTTGCATATTTCCTATTCTTCGATCTGACGCCTTGGGAATATACCTAGTGTAGCGGTGCACGAATAAACGCTCGAATCTCTTAGAGAATAAAAATTTTAACTCGAGCTTTCTGAACTCGCTGAACCTGCGAGCGGAACCTCAAACTAGGATGCACTTTGCGAGTTCTGGTTGGTTGTGCTTCAAGTCGTCTTTTTGCGGTACGTTTGAGGTCGGAGGTTTCGGGTTTGCATTTCGTTTAGGTTTTTGCGTTTTTGTTTCACCGGTTTCGGCTTTTGCTGCGTGTATAGGTTTTTTTTCGGACTTGGTTTTAACCTTTGGGACTATTGCCATTAGCCTGGTTTTATTTTTAGAGTTTTTCAGCACCGACGCGCTCAGCAATGGACAAAGAAAAATATCAAAGGCGGAAATTTCCATTTTGACACTTGAGAATTGTGAAAAAATGTACTTTAATCCAAGATAACCTATCGCAGAGCATCAAAGAGAAACACATTGTTTCTCATGTGATGTTACAATTAATTTAGTTAGGAGAATGATTTTGTGTACTTGTAAAACTATTTTCTATAATAACTTATAATTAGGTTCTTCATACAAAAGACTCAATGCTCTTGTTTATCTATTTTCTTGTTGCGTTTTTTCAACATTTTTTGTGTGCTCACATCTCGCGCATGACATATGTTGGCTTAAACTTTCGCCGAGCAAATTTATTATTAAAAAAGTTTTATCCTCATTTCCTTGCGTTGCTTCCAGTTTGCCGCCTACGCAACGACACTTTGGCTATGTCCTCGCGTGCACACCAGCTTCGAATAATTTACGGCGGTTATTAAAATAGTTTTAATGTTCTATTAGACAGATAAGAGCCGCGAGCGTGCCTTCACGGAGAGTCATTAATAAAATTACATCCACTACGACTCCTGTACAAGTCTTTATCCTCTTGAAGACATCTTCTGATGTGCCGAATGGTGGAGGTATTGATTATTCACTTCAGGTAAATATATGTGATGTGATATAAATATATACCTCAAATATCAATATTTGTTGAATGCGGCCAGATTAATGACTGCTCGCGGTAGAACGTGAAAAGCACTCTTTGAATGTGCAGGTGCTGCGAATGGAAAGCGATTCATTTTGAAAATAATATTTTCCCCAGCCAGTATTACCGTGCTCGTGTATTCATTTGGTTTTGTGCGTAGTTTTCACGCTATGATTGATTGATAAACGCGAAGCGCTGGCGCTAAACCTTTAATGGCGAGTCTTTTGCTGTCAATTTCTAGAAATCTCGTGTGACTACCAACCAGAATTACAGGGAGTAACCAAATTCGTATTTATTCATGGAGTGCTAAATTGAAAAAGTCTAATTTAATTAATTTTTGATGGGGAAAAACGATATTTTCATTTTGGGTTGCAAGCGAAGCAATATTTTTTGATAGTTTTTATTGATGGATAGTAATTATTGAATTTAGACTACGAGGGATTAAATTAAGTTTTCCTACACGAAGAAATCCACACAATATTTCTAATTTTTTTTATCAATTAGTCTTCATTGAAGCTTACCTTTCATATTATTATCGCTATAAAAATTTGTTTCATTTTGTATTATCTACGTTTCTTTGTTAAATAAACCCAGAGAAGTAGTCCGTAAACGTTGCTGTAGTTTAGGACTATTCGGCTTTTATTATTTCTGGCTAAATGGCCGCTGATTTCGTGCCATCAGCATCAACTTGCACTTTAAGTCGCAGTAGGCTCGTAAAAAACTGCAGATAATGATAATGTGCGCCGATTGCTCGCTTGCTATCGTAATGAAAATCATGTGCCAGATGTTACGATACTAACTTGTCCATCTTAAAACATACCATGGTCTTAAAACACATCCTTGGCCAAATATTTTGATTGGTAACATAAAACCCTTAACATTCTACAATTTCCAGGACATTTCTCGACTCTATTTTAATTTTCTTCCTTCTCTTCTATTGTTGGTCGTACTTTTCAACCATTTCATCTAGCAATTTTTGCTTTTTGGTTAGTTATGACTCTGAAATAGTCGCGATTATCATTGTCGCGATGAATTCTCCGCTGCTATTGTAGTATTTATCGCCGCGTTTCAATAAATCATTACGATTCGCTTGGTTTATTGTGGAGGCATTAACAGCTCTTCTGCCGCGGCAACCGGCGATGTATTGCCCCGCCTCCGCCGTTTTACGCATTCGTGTATCCTCTCCCCGAGATCAGAATCGGTAGTATCTGTATCAGAGTGTGTATAGACTTTGCCGTCAGCACACAACTCGCTGGTATCCATCGCAATGAATTAGTTTCTGACGCACATTTTTCTTTCCTTTGGAATCCTTGCATGTCCCGATGCACACTGCAGGCACGAGGATCAAGAGACATTCACATACTAAGACGGGTATTTATTGCCGCCGACCTAAATCTGCTAGCGTGGTCGACGACCAACTCTTTTTGTGCTCCCACTCTAACTTTCTATGTCTTCGACAATGTCTTCAACAATGTCTTCGCCAAGTTTCCATAAGATTTTTGCACACTTTATTGTCCAAACAAAATTCCGTGATTCTTGAATTGGAGGGGGCGTCTAGTCTTGGAATAAATTTTTTGCGCAGGATGGTTTTATTTTCTCGCGTTGCTGCCATTTTCGGCGTCGCGGAGTCGCGCGCTATCTCGCGCTCGTTTGGATACCCGAAAACGCTTTACGAAACGGCCGGACTTGTGCGACATTATGCGCCAACTTTGCCAACAATTACAGCCGGGGCGCAAAGTTTTTTTATTTAATCTTAGCGGGGCGATCTTTATGGAGTGCTTCGAGCGTAGCGTACGCAAAGTATGCTAAAAGCTCTGCTGGCCAAAGGCAAATAAAAAAGACATTTTCTGCAGTTTGTTGTTGGGCGGCGCGGCGTGAGCTTTTCGTTGCGCATTTTAAGAGTGTAGAGTAAGTATTGTTTAACCGCTCAGAGGGAATAAAAAGTTTAAAGTTAGCTCTATGTCACACTACTTCTGACACTGCTAATCTCATTTTAAAACCTCACAACTACACTTAACCACTATTTTTCTAATTGGATCAATTTAAACTTTAGAACTTGGTTTAAACAATTCCGAAAATATCTATGATAGCTAAAGAAATTCCCAACGAATAAAAAGGTGTCATTATGAACTTGCTCGTACTCGTTCAACGAGCTGGTAATGGAAAACGTGAGGCGTCTAACTAGCACTTTGAAGACGTGTTCCAATTACATCCGCGCTAGCCACGCGGGGCGACAGGCCGTAAACCAGCAGGGGCCGCTTTTTCCTTCTCACTGGCTGCCTGCTGCACTCCGTTAATCTCGCATGTCATTCGGTCTTGGTGCCGCCGTGGGGGCGGCGGCAAGACGCGCAAGACACTCTGCCGCCTGACGTGCGATAATGTAAAACCGGAAGCGAGTGAAGTGCGAATCACGTCAACTTTATTACGTAGTATTTCAAGGGAAAAACCTCGTGATCACTTGCAGAAATAAATTGAATTTATTTCCACGAATCACCATTCCACCAATGTGACACAATACTAGAAATGTATATAATTGTCGCCTTGCCTCCTTTTCTACAGTTAGCTTAAGATGTAATTCCACAAATCAATTAACAATCCTCGGAGGCTTTAACGATTTTCTTGTTTCTGCCTCCGTTGGATGCGTTTAGGGCGCTTAACGAGAAAAAAAAAGCGTTGCGACAAAGGCAGGGTGAAAACGACGCGGGCAAATGATCCGAAAGGAAGCAGTCTCCACTTACCGAGATGTTGAAAAGAAATCTTTGGGATTCGTAAATCGTTTTCTAATCGCAAAACTGTACGCGCATAGGCCAACGGAGGTTGAATATCACAAGTTTCTTGCCACTTTGTTGCGCGTCGCATAAAAAATGTTTAGACGCCGCCGCCCGCCAAAGGAAAAGCGCAGGAGGGAAAAACTTTGGCAAGAAACGTTAGAAATCACTGCCTATCGGACCTATAAATCTTCAATGAGCGCATGTTTCTTCTTACCTCTCGTTCTTTTCTAGTTTTATGTGCTTTATTTATTATTTATGCATTTTCTGCCCTTCATATTACTTTTTCTATTAATAAAACTTTGCCAGAAAAGAGTTATGAAGCCATTGGGAATTGAGTAAATCAAACGCCGTGATTCGGTAAACTTTAAAGGGAATTCTCGTTAAATGACGATGGTCCACTTGTTGGGCACTCACGGCTTGCCCAAAAGCTAGATTACTTCAATTCGTCCTCACATTTCGATCCAATTCCGATTGAAAGCCGAGCGTCTGCCTCCTGGCTGGCTCGGGACTAATGAAATTTCGATTTAAATTCATTCCCCAGCTCGTTCATAGTATGTTATCGCTTTCTTAGTGTGCTACGAAGCTCGCTGCAGGCGATCTTCATTGTCTGCGCTGCAATTGGAACTAAATGGAACGCTTGATAAACTTCCCAACACTTTTATTACACTTTGTACTCGTACTCGTCGCTCATCAGTTCGTTGCCGGAATCATACACGTTTGATAACAATGGGGTTATTGCTAGAACGCTATCAATATTTATTACTATTTGTCAGGCTTGGGTTTAAATCCATGTCGATGGCTTTTATTTGTATTCTACGTGCGCTTTGTTCACGCCGAGACGACGGACAAATCGCTTCATTGTTTGCTGATTAACATGAGCGTGTTGCGAGCTCCATAATAATGCAATCTCTTTATTAGCGCGACAATAGCGTTAAAAATGCAACTAGGAGCTTTAATATTCGGATATTCTCCAAGGGAATAAGAGGAGCGGAAAGAAGTTGGGTGGCATAGTCTGTTGAGCGTTATCATTATAATATTCAATATGCGGTCAAAGTCGTTGCATCACAGCGAATATCTAAATCGCCATCTAAACTGGCCATAAAAGGCATTTCCGACATTTCCCTTGCTCTTCTCTGTACCTTCGAATGTGGTATGTAGAGTTCGCAGCGTAAATTCTCGAGTGGAACAAGAAGTGACCGTATTGTCTCCGGAACTCGACTCTGGTCTTCTACCGCCGCCACCCGTGTTTGCACGGTGGCGGCGTGCAAGAGCAATTTCCCGCCTTCCGGCCCGCCGCCGAAGAGAAATGTTCAATTGCTCCCAGCCCATCCAGGAGCGTAGAGCCCATCTCGCATTGCGAGACCGAGCACAAAACCAGTCTGCACACATTCGTTGTCTTATTTTATTACCGCGCGCGCAATTTGCCAGCTGGCTGAGCGTTTTTTCAATGAGTCCCAGGACATAAGTTGCTAAAAAGTAGTAACACCAAATTTTCCTACGCATGCGGATGACACAAAGCGCAATGTTGCATTTAAGCAAAACGGCTTGGAACAAAATCAAAGCGAGGAGGCTTATTCGGTAAATTGTGGTGAAGACTCAGCGCCGCCCTCTTGCTGTAAGGACCTTATCCGAATAATATTTTTCGTGCTTTATGCAAGGTTCTTTATGGCTTTATGTTCTCGATGTTCCACAGCGACCGCAACGCTTTTTCGTTTAGGTTTACTGGCGCAGCGGCGAATGCACCTCATGTTTACGATTTGCAACTTGCGCAAGGTGTTCTTGCACATAATTCTCCTGCATTGTGTGCGTTTCGCTCGTGTTTGACGGTGTTTTTACGACGACAAAGAATCGTCGGAAGACAAAAACTCTTGCATGTGTCATGCAATGCGACGTGACTTAGGGCAACCAGTTTAATTTCGAATGGTTTACGGGTTTCACGGCACAGGGACCCTAATTGAGCGCTTTGCGATGGCTTGTTTTTAATCTAATGTTATTGGTATCAGTGATAAGATTGCAGGCATTCGTGTGAAACGCGACACAGAGGAAAATCTCATAGGGGAGTCAGAATTTAATTTAATCTTAATTACAATGTATATAAATCTTCCTCCGTTTTGCGTTGATTCGCAGCGGCATCTCGCCGAGATTTCATTACGATGACAATGTGACCAACCTTCCCCGGTTGGGAATACACTGAGTGCAATGACGGGTTAATACCCTTCAATGCGTCTTCACTTTATGTCTAATACAAATGTTTTGGACACTTTGCAGTTCACATTCTTGCTTAATTAATACATCATTGTTGTTGCAGATGGTTTCACAATTGTATTGTCCGCGTGGTTGATCAAAAATGGCATCACGCATCACTATACCGCTCTTTCTGGTGGGCTGCGCATTGGTTCTGCTTCCGGTATGCACCGATTGGACCACAGAGTGCAACAAGTGCAAATGCGTGTGGTCCAGTGGGAAAAAATCCGCCGACTGTCGCAATCTTCGCTTCAATGAGATACCTAACGATCTCAGTAAAGAACTCCGCGAGATTGACTTTTCCGGCAATCCATTGTACCAATTAAAACATCGCGAATTCGACGCAGCGGGACTGCAAAACGTCCACAAGTTGAAACTAGCCAATTGCAGCGTTGAGGAAGTGGACCCCAGTGCTTTTGAAAGCCTACAGCTCCTTATTGAGCTGGATCTGTCCAACAACAACATCAAAAAGCTGGACAATCAAGTGTTTAAAGACACAGTCAAGTTGAGAATCTTGTATTTGTCACATAATAAGCTGCGACAACTCGGAAGCAACATGTTTCCCAACATGACACATCTTCAAAGGATCCATTTAGACAACAATCGGTTAGAGTCGATTAGCGAGGATGTCTTTGGGAGTACATGCCCCATCACACATCTGTCCTTAGAGAACAACCGACTGACTTATTTGGGGCCTAGCTTTACCGAAAGAATGCACAAGTTGTCCAGCATTGACCTTGGACTCAATCCCTGGATCTGCGATTGTAAGCTAGAAAGTTTCAGGAAGTTGGCATTGATTAATACCTGGATTACGCAGCCCATTGAGTGCCAACAGCCTGAACGTCTTAAGGGTCGCAAGTGGGCTGATGAGACTGTAATCTTTGCTTGCGAGCCTAACATCATTGAACCCTCTCCGAGCGCGGTGCTTGAAATCGATAGCGTAAACTATACTATTCCTTGTAAGGTAGAAGGTGATCCACGTCCTTCAGTAGTGTGGATGTCGAATGGAAGAAGTGTAGACACACATAGAAATTCACAGAAGTACCACGTATCCAGTTCCAAAGATTGGCCTTATTGGGACAACCTGACTATAATTAGTGTCAGTTATAGGGATCGCGGCGAGTACAAATGCATTGCGACCAACCCAGGTGGTTCGGATGAGCGCAATGTAACAGTCTATTTGAGAGGCACTGATTACTTGGGCGGAGGCACTTTATCTTCAACTTCTATGTCCAACACAATGTTGTTGATTATTTTGCTCGCCGCTGGTGCGATTGTACTGCTTGTGGTGATAATGCTCCTGATTTGCTGCTGCTGCAAACGAACTGATAACCGCGAGCGCTTGACCAAGAACCACTCCAAGGAGATGCAGGAGTTCATCAGGAATAATCCCGAGGGACGCCACGATGACGTACGGATTACGAGTGTTAATCCGGTTTCAAAGCCTCCAAGACAACATTCTGTTCCCACGTCGGTCATCAGTGGAGGAACTGAGGTCAGCGATGCCAAGACCAAGTTGATTGATGACGAGTCGATTTACAGTGAGTTATATTAATACATATTTTTTATCGACTTTGGAACCATATTTTAACATTGACATGATTTACTTTATTATAGATGGTGATGAAGACATGAAACTTTACGATTACCCAGCTTTGAAAGTCCCTAAACGAAATCCAATGCATGATGATTACAAAACCGACCACTACCCACCAGATTTGCTCTCATTCCCCGCACGAGCAACTCATCAGATCTCTCCAGCGGGTAGTTCTGCGTCAACTGTGGCAGACACAACACGGTTACCTCATCACGGAATTCATTCTCCGATTCACAGTCCATCGTTCGAGCATTCCAACAACCTCTATAGAACACTGCCCTACTCAAGGTCTCACTCGCCGTTTGCCTCCAATACTATGCAGCCCATCGCGCGGGTTGTACGTCCTGGGGCGTATGTAACAATCCCTAGGCGTCCACGCTCCAGCTGGAGCAGCGAACCACCCAATATGCCAGAAGTGGGCGAACCTTTATATGACAATCTGGGTCTTCGCACTACGGCCAAAGGCGCCTCTGCGCTCTCCCTCAACAAATTGGATGTCATCTCACCCATTGGGACCCCTACTCGAACAGCGAGGCCTGTGGGTCCTTTACTCTCCCCACAACCCTGTGATACCATTGCCGAGCATGAGTCCCCACCACGAACTGCCATTGCGGCCACAACGTTGCCACGTAATTTAGCTGCCCATCGTGCTCTGAGCCCTAATTTTGACCCGCGTGGATCGTGGGCACGTAGTTCGGATACAGATTCCAGGCGGGACTCAACTGCTTCTTTACTTCCTGCTGATGGAAAGTCGCCCAAGATTCCTCCGCCACCACCACCAAAGCCTAAGAAGCGCACTTCTACCGGTCCTTTGTTTGAGGATGAAGGTGAAGATGGAACCGAGGTGTGAGAATGGCTTTTGCTAGTGCTCACTCGGGCACTGGTCGTGTAACAAGAGTTAAGTAATAAGAGACGCCAAGGTGCGGACCAATAGTAATGATGGAGGAACAATCGAGCCGTGTTCACGATAATCACAGGGTTTCTGTCTAGCTTGAACAGGGTTGTAAATAGCATTGTGATTAGTACACGCAAAAGGGGGACGTCAGATAAGCGAAAAAGCGTTGATTGTGCCTTAAAACATGTATAAATTACGTCTTGTTTCATTCGGCGATCTTCACCACTCCTCTTCACACGTTGACCCAGATTCATCCACGAGGTGTGAAGAACACTACACTCGACACTAGTACCTCGGGCTTCCAGTTGAAAGTTGTCGGACTTGCACTTGCGTATACCTATACTGAACTACCGTAACGAAATCTAAAGCAAACTTGAGCGTTACGCATCTAATTTATTTTGTACTTTTATATATTTGTGAGTCGATGAGATGACTAACTAGTTTGCTATTAACGCGATGGTACATATGCTCGAGGACAATCGGGCTGCAAATACTGATCTCTTATGTTAGCATTTAAGATTAAGTAGTAAGACAAAAGGAGCAACAATCCGCAGTTCAGTATTATAGAAGAAAGCAGTCGGCGACAATGATCAACCAAGATGTATTGTAAAGACCCAAATGTTGCTCAGATACCATTTACATACACATTGTGAGTTTATTCTGAGAGTATTGATTGCTGCCCGCCACTGTACATAACGTGTGGGTAATTAAGAATAATTTTCAAATGGGCTTTTTCTGATTTCCGACCCTCATGAAATGCATAAAATGCATAAGCCCTCATTGCCATATTTGTAAATATCATTCGAGGTATCTTGAAAGCCAGCACATGACATTTATTGACTTATTGTAGTCTTAAGTAGTCTGTAAGGTAACAACTAAACAAATTTTATTACTGTGACCCCAAAATTGACACTAAACTATTATAAACCTACTGTAAAATACTTTGTACAAATGTACAAACTTCTTTTTGACATAGTCAAACAAGAACAAAGTGCTTTTCGGTGTTAAACATTCATACATTTTCAATATCAAAATTTGAACATAAATGCGAAGAAAGCCTAACTTAATAACTATTCAATAACTTTCAAATCGATTACAGACGAATAACACGGCTTGTATAAAGTATAGTATCTATATCAAAAATATAATGTACATATTCCTATTTTCTAATAATTGTATAATGAATTATAATAATTTCGTTATAGATAGATAATACTAATGCTAAATATAAATGTTTTATTGTCAAGAAAATAACGATATATATATATATATCGAAGTGCAAACAAATTTCTCTTACGATTGATTGTTTGAGTTGTTTATCGTTTTAGGACAACGTTTTCGTTTCGCATTTTTAATAAACGTAATTAATCGTAATGACGTATTTCTCTTTAACCACTAGTAAGCGGACTATTTGACTTTACGTAATCTCTTAGGATGTATCTGAATTGTCATTCGAATTTGAAAGGCTGTTATTGATCGCTTACTCGCAATACTTTTAAAGGTCTACAATAGTATATAACACGAAAATTCTGATATATAATAATACTAGTATTTGCCAAGTTTTAATGCCAAGAACAATTCCTGATAACTATTGGACCTATAGGGGCCAAATCTAGATAAAAACTGCAGATTAATTATAGTACGCCAGGTTATTTTGTTAAGTTTTGCAAACCGGAATACAATTATACAATGAACTCTCGTAAGTCTAATAGCAGTAGAGTAACTCTCTTATTCGATGTAACTCCCGCTCACTCCCTTTCGAAGATGAACCAGGCTGGGTCAAATAAAACCAGCGAAGACTCGCTAAAGGCTAGTTCAAATGGAATTGGTGTAGATTCGGCGAACTCACCCGACTCACTCCGTTTTGAAATTGAACCAGGTTAACTCAAATGAGGTCGGCGAAGATTTGACGAATCCACGGGACTCAGTCCGTTTCGAATTTGAGCCAAGCTGGTTCAAATGGGATCGGGGGAGCCTCAACGAACTCACAAGACTCAGTGGTACTGATTTAAATTGTTGTGGTTACACGAGGGGAGGGATTCTGGGGAAATCGGTCGCGCGTGAGCGGAACGGAGTGAATACTATGCTCTTTGTTTGGTGCTAAAGCAGATCAGCATTAGACTAGATTGCATTTATTTGGTTCGCGCTAGTCGCCCATTAAGCCAGGTTTCAACTGAGTTTGCCACCTGTGCTTCAACTGCGCTTCAGTTGCTCTTCACCCGTCGTGCATTGCATACGCATCTTCGGGTTTTGTTAATTCTGTTACTAGAAACCGAGCAATGAATCTTATTGTAAATCAATTATTTTACGGTGCTTTTTGTGCGCGTCAAGAGTGCATAATAAATGCGTGGATCATTTATTTCAATGCTATTGTTTTTGAGTATTTCCTCGCGTATTGGTAGTCATCATCTAGTGCAGTGCAGGTTTAATTAACACAGTCTACCCTCAGGAATCAACCAGCGTAGGATCATAAAGGTCAGTGGTGATTGTTGTTGCTTATACTCGCTGCATGCTTGAATAGAATGCAGAAGTTTTCTGCCGGATCGCATTTCTGTTCCGGAGCGTATCGTAATTGTAATTATAAAACTGTCCCATTACCCAACTGAAATATTGAACAGGAAAAGAGTTACATTGTTTTAGCAATTAAGATATACATTATTATTGTAGGAGCGCGTATAAGATGTAAGCAACGTTGAAAATCGTCGAGCAGACGGGAGAAATCGGTCGCGCGTGAGTGGGACGAAGTGAATACTATGCGCTGTACTTTGTGCTAGAATGGATGCACATTAGATAAGTCCGCAAATTTTGGTCAGACCGAATGGCGAGGTAACACAGGTATCAACCGTAGTACCCGGCGTGTTATTGTTTATATTCGTCGGGAGGAATGCGATACTCAACTGATAAGTCCACTATGTTTACGAGTTACACAGCGCTTGTCTCTTCTTGCTTAATTAATATTGGTTCATAGAAATCGGTTATATATTCGCAAAATAAAGGAATTTTACTACGGTGATTTATGTGGGCGTCATAAACGAAATAATGATATTATAGACTTCTACAATATGGAAATTCTGTGTTTCGCTGCGTTTTAGTGATCATCATCTAGTGCAATGCAGGTTTAATCATAATTTAATCTAAATCAGAAATCGGGCAGTGTAGGATAATAAAGGTCGGCGGCAATTATATATCATACTTTTGTTGCTTTCAAAGTCTCCATCATTAAGGTTTGCGCACATAATAATTGCGAGCCTGTAAATCAGCCTCTAAATTTGCCCTAGAGTTAATTTACTGTTGTCAGTCGCTAAATGCGTTCCCTAGCATTCAATTGATATTTGTAACTTTTTATTATATAGTGGACTCCAAATTAATTTCCAAATGGAACATAATGCGCCACCTGGACGTCAAATTCCAAGCTTGACAAATTTAAATTTAAGCCAAAGAGAAAACTGTATTTTCTGAAATAATTGTAACACATTCTTTTCATAAAATTTAATGTGTCCCAGGTTACAAATCTCTACATTTCTAAAAATTAAAAAAGATCATATCGGTTGATATCTGATTCCGAAACATAATAGAAAACTAATGTCGTTATTCACAATAAAGTTAAATATATTTTGCGATTTAGTTGAACTTTGCTTTGTACTAAAAGCAATAAAGGTGTAAAAATAAATAAATATACCAAAAATGTTGTCGATATTTAATCCAAATGTTTTAATTTTTGTGTTGTATTGAATCAAGTCTAATTGCTTGAGGGAAAGTACCAACAATTGAAAAATCTCCCCTCAATTTAAAAGTACTTCTAGGTAACTCAGAAAGGATTAATATCAAAATCAATTACATTGCATTGCGGGACGACGGGCGCGTAGAGCTTAATCGCACTTGTATTTAAACGTTAATATTTTTATTTTCTTTGGTGTTGTGTATTAACGTATGTTATAACTATTAAGTTCACATTGAAAACACATTTACTCTTTTCTTCTACGTTTGCATTGTAATTATAAAACTATTTGCATACCCGGTTAAGATGTTGAACGGAAAAAGATGTTTATTATTATGTCAATTAAGATAATCAATTAATCAATTACTTTACGTTGGGCGATTACGACCGCACATACTGAATCTCATCGGCGCTGAAAAGCCTCGAGTAGGTACTGGCGAAAACAGTCGCATGTGAGTGGAAAGGAGTGAATACTATGGGCCTTATTTAGTGTTTGAGCGGACGCGCATTACACAAGTTCGCAAATTTCGGCCCGCACGAGTCGCCAGGTATCGAGTGAGGAGCACAGCACGGTGTGTTATTGTTTACATTCGGCGCAACTATGGCGATTTGCTTTTACTGCGCTTACCAGTTGCAACTCGCCCGTCGTATGGTTTTCACGCATCTCTTCTTGCTTGATTAATTCTGTTACAAACAAAGCTAATAAATAATTGGGTCATATATCAAATATTATTTTGAGTTATGTGTAGTAGATGTACAAATGTATTGTTCACTTCGATTCCATTGGAAGTTTTCAGTGTTCCATCGCGTGTTAATGGCCATCATCTAATGCAATGCAGGATTAATTCGTACAGTCAACAATTAAAGGTCAGTGGTCATTATCATAACGCGTAGAGCTACATTCACGGCATTTATGTTATCAAATTT
>JAODGC010037454.1:49536-61367 GCA_027574925.1 Ecitoglossa quadriceps | reverse complement strand
TAAGTGACTTAACTCATATAAAAAGTAGGAAACTTGTTATTATTGTCATTAATATGAAAGATATAGTTAAGTCACAAGATTTAATTTTTTGATGCTGAAATTAATTGACTTAAGTCAATTGTATGCTGAAGAGTATTGATGTCTTTTTGGAAGAAAATGACTTAACTTACATCCTAATTTAAGGCAACTTTTAATATGACTATTCAAGAAAAGTGACGTAAGTGACTTAACTCATATAAAAAGTAGGAAACTTGTTATTATTGTCATTAATATGAAAGATATAGTTAAGTCACAATATTTATTTTTTTGATGCTGAAATTAATTGACTTAAGTCAATTGTATGCTGAAAAGTATTGATGTCTTTTTGGAAGAAAATGACTTAACTTACATCCTAATTTAAGGCGACTTTTAATATGCCTAAACTGACTTAACGCAAGCTTTCCACATTTTAAGAAACTGCCTGTTATATCTAAAGTGATTTAAGCTATATTAATGGATATAATTCGTAAGAAGGAAGTTAGTTGATTTGTTAAAGATAAATTAAGTAACCGAAATCAAAAGCGTTCACCTTTTGAGCTAAAATTACTCTTATACTTGGTGTGAACTGACTTAAGTCAGTTGCATGCTAGAAAATATTGTTTCTTGAACAAATGTTGATTAAAGTCAAATTCCTCAAAGATTCAAATGTAATTGAAAGCCACTTTGAATATGCGTAAATTGACTTAAGTTACTTCGCTTCTTTCAGTGGTTTCTATCTGATTTCAACGCAAGTCACATTTGAACGAGAATTTGTCATGGTAAACCAAGAAAACCAAAAAAATTGTCTCCACCGTTCACCAATATATTCTTTGAAAATCAATGCTCAATGCCAACTATAATCATTAGCTTCATCCTTGAATCTGCATGCTTCGTTTTTGCAGCTACTTTTTGGTTTGACGCAACCCAAATCCAACCATATCTGGTCATGCTCGCCCAGAATCTTTGGCAAATATTGAACAATACTTGCATCTAATGCAATTGCAATGGGCATAATAGTTTGTCAACTTGTAGTCATATTCAGCAATGAGCATAATTTACAGCGTGCCATATAACTACGAAACGTTTAGGAGTTTATTACAATTTACGAGCAGATGGCGCGCAATAAATTTATAAAATCATTCCGCTTTCCGCTTTTTCAAAGAGATGAAGGTAGGCAGAATGGTGCCTAGCAATTCTGAAAAGTGCTGAAAATAACTAAGTTTATAATAAAGCTTGCATTCGAAGATTTAGTTGCAACCTAACCTAGAAAGTCACTTTCATCAAGTCAAGAAGAACCCAATCGGAGAGTAATTTATACATGCGCATTAAAGAAAATACAAGAAGTGAGTTGACTTGTGCCAAATTACTTAAGCCGTATTTTATGTGACTTAAGTCACATTAAAAAAAAACTGCCTTAAAAATCAATCAATAAGAAATGTACTTTATTTGCGCTCTAAAGTGACTTAAAGTGAGTTGAAAGTAATTTAATGTAAAATTCTGTGGTTTAAGTCAACTTTACCAATTTACCTCCAAGTCAACTTAATTTACAAAGTGGCATATCGCTGCATTTTTGCACAATCAACGCCAATGGACAAGAACAACCACAGGAGCCAAAAACGTGGTGAAATGCGCATTTTGGTTTAATGCTTCACTCAATTTACAATCGACTGCAATCAAGCAAAAAATGACTTAAGTCATTTGCAAGCAATCGTAAACGAAACTGCATCGCTTTCTTCATCAACAACATTTTCTCAACTTCATCAATGTGTCCAAGCATTGAGTATACTTTAGGCCTTAAGTTGCATTAAATCAATTTGTGACATTGGAAGAAAGTTGCTCCCTCTAGGCAGATCATAAAGTAATAATAAAATCATAAAATCTGCACAAACGACTGGAAATTATTGGCAGCATTGAATGCATTTGACTTTTCTTGTATCCACAGACAGATTCTGGAGAAAATCACTGGTACGGGGCTAGTGAAATGACCCAACTCATCATATTGACTTCCTAAGACTCCCAACTAATTAATATAAGACATAACACTCATCAAGCGATTTATGACGATGGGCAACATTACTTTCAATTATTTCAGCTGAAAGTGACTTAACTCCTGTTCATGCCCATTGCAATCTAGCCATTATGCCCATGTGACTTATCTACAGTTTGACTTATTTGTAGCTGCTTTAAGTACAATCCGCAGCAAGGAGATGTAAGTTTTAGTCACGCCTTTGATGGGTGGCGGTTCCCATTGGCTGGCGGCATACAAAGTGCATCCATCGCGAGAATTCCAGAAAACAATTGTGGCCCACGCGAGTTTAACACCATACAACATGTCTGCCCATTCGCAACGCGTCGAGGACATGTGTCGTGTACATCATGAGGAACCAAATTAATTGTAGGAATGTTGAAGAGGTGGGTTTCAGATAAGAACTTGACATAAATTACCACACAAATTCTACGGCAAAGTGAGAAAAATTACCTAACCTATTATATAATATGACTTACATCAATGTATTGAAAATTGCGCGCAAATTACTGAGAGCCTCCTTTATGAGAAGCAGCATGACTTAAGTCACTTTACTCAAATCCTAGATCTAGCAAACAAATTGACTAGATAACAAAAAAAAATTCAAAAAATGTCCAGAAATTTATATTCATTGCTTAAGAATAGACTTAAGTGTCTTTGAAAATGACTTAAGTCAATCCACGAAAAAATGCATTTCAATGAATTGTTACATTTCTAATGATCTTCACTTAATTTTAAAGTGACTTAACTTATATACAAATCTATTGACTTATAAAACTTATGACTTAACTCACTTCTTTCAAAACCAAAAGCATCCTATGCAACTGCCATCAGTATAGCAAACCAAGAAAGCAATCAGTGCACAAAATACCCTTGAAAGATGACTTTGCAATGTGACTTAAGACACCAAATCTTGACATGTGCCTCCAAGAATCCTCCAAGAATTTCTATTCGACATGAATTTAAGTAAGACAAGTCAGTCCATGTGAATGCATTGCTTCTTTTCTATCCAATTCAGCTTCTTTGCATTTACGCCGCCATCTTCAAAGACTTCTGGAAAAAGAAGAAGAACTAAGAACTTGCTTGGCAGCGTAAAAAGTGGTGTTCTCACGAGCAGCGCAAACATGCACTGCGTCCGGTGGATTGTCCATCGGATGGCAAGAATAATTTTGACAAGATTTTTGAACATTTTCATGCACAAATTGCAGGAGGAGATAAAAAGGAAATTTCTAATTGAATTAGAGACACAAACAAGAAGAGGATGCTTAGCGTAGTTGTAAGAAGAAGATAACGCATGAGAATATCAAATGTGACTTAGAGTCAAACTTGACTTAAGTCAATTATACCTTGATTGGGAATATGACTTAAGTCAGATTAAAGTACAAAACACAACTGTCTTTTACATTTTATCTATTCATACCGATTTTGTTAAAGTGACTTAAGTCATATGTGAAGTGTGAGTTAAGTAAATAACTCGAATTAATGTTGGATTTCAATAAGGGAGGACCTATAATTAAGTATTGACTAAGTAAAACATTTTGAATGGAAAATAAAGAAGATCTTTTGTCTTTACATATTTTAAGTCATACTGAAAGTGACTTAAGTTGATTTGAATTGTCTTTGTGCGATAAAGTACGAAAATAATATTCTGCTTCAAGTTTTATCGTTTTCATTTACCTAAGTCACATGAAAACTTTCTTAGTAACATGTTTGGAAAATACATTTTGTAATTTGAAGAAATCATCACCAAGAAGTAAAATAAAGCTTGACTTAAGTCACGTTAAAATACAACACTAAACTGTCTTCTATTTTTTCCCCCTATTCTTGCTGCATTTACTTCATTCCGAGATTAGTTTATAGTGACTTAAGTCATGTTTGAAATGTGACTTAAATAAATAAATCCAATTAATTTCTTACTGCCAGCAAACTCCTCCTCATCTCTTCTTCGTCTGTCGATTTTCCATTTGGTTTTTAACTCCGTATTGCTACACTGTCAATTATTTGCAGACTTAAGGCAACTTATTGTACACTAGTTTGGTGAAAGATGAAGAATCAAGTGTAGAAATCCGCGAAGAAAAGTCATCATTGCGCGGCTTTGCGCATTCACTGTGAATGCTCAGCGCTCAAAGCTTCCCATGGAGAATTAAACAAATCAGTGGCTTTTTCTTGATGCAGATCAGCGCACAGATGTTGGATTTGGTTCCAGTGGATTCACGTTTGAATACTAAATGACTTAAAGTAAGCAAGGTAAGTAAATGGTGTGAATAACCATTATGCATTAAATACCTTTCTATTTAATTTCATTCGATGCAGAAGAGAGGTTTTTGTTTTGAAGAGTTAAGTCACATTGAAAATGAGTTAGGATCATGTTTAGTGGAAATAATCAAATGCTGAAGTCTTTTTTTGGGTAGTAATTGCCTAGTTATTCAATTTTTTTAAAACTTGTTTGACTTAAGTCATATTGAAGTTTCTTTGGTTCCGAATAGAATGGACTTAAGTCATTTCCAATGTGAACTTAATAAATTTTTTATATAGGTTAGAGAACTTAAGTCACATTGGAAATAATTTTTTTTTTCCATTTTCTCTCTAAACACTTCTCTTAACACTTTAAATATTACTTAAGTTCTTTAAGTCAGGAAAAATTAAAGAGGAATTTATTGAGTTCATATTGGAAATGACTTAAGTCAATTCCACTCGGAATGAAATAAACTGTAAGTGTTGATTTTTATATACCTAAGCCACTTTCAATATGACTTAAGTCAAATAAATATTGAAGAGAAAATTTTTCCTCAAAAAGGACTTCAGCGCCTTAATCCTTGAAAATGGCAATGCTTTAAAAATGTAACAATTCACTCTTTTGTTGTGTGCTTAAAAATGACTTAAGTCAATTTCCTCAATTTGATTTATGTTAATTGACTTAAGTATATTTAAAATTAACACATTAAATTAAATTTATTGGACACATTGTAGTTTTCTTTAAATTGGAAATTTAATTTATATTGATCGAACCTGACTTAAGTCTATTTCAATACAACAGAAATCATTTCTTCTCTTCGCTTGTGGATTTCCCATTGTTGTAAAAGCTACTGAGTGTCACTGAACACTGTAACTTCACGTAACCAACCTGAAATCAGCGTGACTGGTGGAAACTGAAAAGAAGCTTCAATGTTTTCAGTGATTGTTGTCAAAGCCCTGTATGCCAAACAAGCTTAACCTTCATTTTGCTACCGTAACGCATCGTCCTTCATCCCTTACGTCCCTCACTGCACATCCGAAATCAGTCATCTCGCAATTTGCAACGGATGCATCCAAACCGCATGTGACTTAAGTCGGCTAAACATTGCCTGCACAACTCAGAGCTATTCTCTCAACATTTGCATCTCTCCACTATACTCCAGTAAGTACCATCTCTGCGTTTATGAGCTCAGTAAGAAAGGAAGATGAAGATCCTTTCTTTGCATTTCCAAGATCTGCGTCGCCGTTTTGGAAGAAGTTTTCTAGCAGAAATCTTAAAGTCAGCATGCTGGCCATCAAGGCAGCTTCCTTTTGGTGTCACGCTTCGTGTTTGCACCCCATTTACACTCCATTTGCAGCGCCAATAAACTCGTAAACCATCGTTATTGTTGCTCGAAATATATTGAAGGTGCAATATTTTCCTCACTACACCCCTGAGCCTGTAGCATGGACAATAAGTCAATTTTAAGCCATCCAGCTGGGACGGTATTAATTGCACCCCTTAAAAGCCATGCAATATTCACGTCTCTTCCATTTCCCTCTAGCACATTGCTGAAAGTGACTCAACTAAGCTTAGACTGAAGTGACTGAAGTCATATGAAATTATGGTATCATAATGTTTTTTGTTCGTCTTCGGGAAAATTACTTTCTAGCTGCACTTTGGGGTGATGACTTAAGTCTGGAATTTATTGGCGTTGACGTTGTAAAGCTTTAATTAAACATCATCGCCATGCAGAATCGTAGTGAAGTAGACGATTAAAACCACAGAAACCACGGCTTGGAGATCGAGAAGTGACTTAAGTCAGTTATAGTCTGACACCTTGTCGTTTATTGCAGCTTGTGATAATGATGTGATCATCAGTTGGTACTAAATTATCAGTTGACTTAAGTCAATTGACTTCAATGTTGTGTAGTGTTGTATAGGGACTTAAGCTACTTGTTAGCAGCCATTTAAGTCAGATACACGGTTGGTGCGCGGAAAAATTTCGAAAGTTGTTGTTTTTGTGCGGAAAACATGACGCAACGTGTTTTGTCAACCATTTTGTCGTTACCGCAATTCAAGGATTAAATACTTGCTATTTAAAACCATTACTTAAGTGTACCATTAATGAATGTTATATTGTTGTCTATCAAGTATTGTCCCAATGCAGATGAAAGAGCAGAAATTGTACAAAGTCATAAACATTTAACTGAAATGACTTAAGTCACTTATCATTCTGAATATTATAAAAAAAATAGGCAAGTTGGGAAGGTGTTTTGGTTGCATTTCTAATGACTATGCGCATTGAGTATGAAAATTTCGACAAAAACCAGAAGTGGTTTAAGTCATGTTAAAAGTGACTTAAGTCAATTTGCAATGTGGATGGAAATATTTATTATAAATCATTTCCCAGTTGTTTATTATGAAATAAAATAAGTTTTGCTTTGTTATAATTAACTTAAGTCACATAATCAATAAATTCCTATGAATTAACATAATGTCAAAATACAATTCAACTTTAACCTATTTTAACGCCTAGACTCTATATTATACTTGAATTTTTTTTGCATTTGGTAATGGATAATCTACCTGTATAATTTCCACTGCACTTTCAATACAATTTAATAATTATTGATGGAGTTATAAATTAATTACTTAAGTAAATACAAAACGAATCCTTTTCAACTAGTTGTAACTTTAACAGCTCATAACTTTCTTTCTTGCAAAATTAAATCTCTACTTTTTTCACATAAAGAACGTTCTGCAATTATTCTATATCCAAACCAAATTTCTTTCTGGTATCATCATTAACAACATAGCTATGAACAAAAAACTAAACAAGCCTAAATCATCCACATCAATTCTCAGTCATTATTTCCAATTTTTCCAACATTTCCAATTTAAGCTAAGCATTACAACATCTTTATGCATTTCCATTGTTTTTCTCATTTCCATCCATTCTTCTTTAATTCTTGTTTTTTATGTTGGGCGTGACTTACAACTCCCACTTGCCGTCAACTGTGCAACTCCCACTCCACGTTTGCGTTGTGACGCCGCGCAACACAAACCGAACTGCACCTGCGTATTATTTATGGGCGGCGCACGTACGTGGGTACCTCCCATGTTATAGGCGTGGCTTTGTGTTTTACCTAAAAGCATGAAATTACAAGTCCTTCAGCCAGGGAACACCACTTCAGTGTCGGAAAGTCACTTGCGCAGTACGGACGTGTGCAGTGTTGCGGAAAACGTGCGAATCTTGACGCCAACTTTGCCGACGGATAACTGCCTTAAGCTACTTTTGCGTTGCCAAGTTCAATTAGGAAGTGACTTTGATTTCAAGTGGGTAGCTGAAAGAGTGTAAAGTGACTTAAGTGACTTTTGAGACGTTGGTGAAAGCATGACTGTCACTGGCAGCTTGGGAATTATGCATAGGCCATGCTTTTCTGGATATCCTTTTCAAGGTAAGTCAAAATAACCTTTGATCATTACTAAAACCCTTGAACAAAAACAAAGAGGCAAAATCAACTAAAGTCAAGAAAAAGTCTTGTAAAATAGAAAGTTTTTAAGAATAAACTACACCGCCAGTTTTAGATGCCTGAAAGAAGGTTAGAACTGCTTTCTTTGAAAGTTAAGTAATGTGACTTAAGTCACTTTTAATATTACTTAAGTCATCTTTTAAGCAAATTCCCACAAGAAATCAATTTTTTTTTTTACAATATCATTCTATCATATGTTTACAACCCACTTGTGTTCTTTTAAATTTCCCACAAAATGATCAACTGTTGATTTCTATTAGTTTCCTATTTGAAAATCTCCAATATTTCACAATTCTGTAACTTTACCATTCTATTTGTTTTCTCAATGCTTCCAGTTCCAATGACTTGGAACGTGCCGACAACACTTAAGTCACTTTCCCTTCAGTCGAATATTCACCCTAAAATCTCCGAGAATCTTAGCGAATGAATACACGCAGTTATTACGGGAATAGATGCACATTTTACGCTTTTATTTTTATTGCTCTCCCATTGTAAAATCATAACTGGTGCCCATTTCCAAGACTCACAAAATTTACGACCGCCATGACCATATCGTTCGATAACGGACACGCGCTTCTGGACAAACTTTGAGATAACTGTTCTTGGGATATGTTTTGCCATGAAGAAAATTTATTTATTGGATACTGGTATGCATGGTGTGAATAATTGTGACTTGCTTCGCTTGAAATTAGGCCAAGGAAGGGTTAATCAACTGGGCGGTGTGTTCATCAATGGCCGCCCCCTTCCAAACCACATCCGGTTGAAGATCGTAGAGATGGCTGCTGCCGGTGTCCGACCTTGTGTCATTTCAAGACAGCTTCGTGTGTCCCATGGATGTGTCTCAAAGATATTGAATCGTTATCAGGTTAGTAAGAACAATTCATCATATTGATAAAAGTTAGCACATTGAGTTGGGTCCAAAAGTGGTTCAACTTTAAGAAGGAATAACTTGAGGCGTTTAAATGGAATCGGAACCAACTTTTTGGTATTTAATAAATCATTTCATTGACTTTTCCATGCTGAAAGTAGAATATTATACATTGATTTCTTCGGGGTGTAATTATTTTTTGAGTGTCAACATGTTAATCAGGTATTGCTCTAAAGTTTCTTCAAAATGATAACATTTGCCCATCGAATATCTCCCATGCCTTTCAAGATAGCACAATGATCTTTTTAGTATTCAATAAATAATTAATTGAACTTTAATTTGTTGTAACTAGAATATTCTAGCTTTATTTTTTCTTGGTGTAATTAATATTTTACTACAAACTAAACAAGTTGAGAAGATATCATGAGCGATCTTCTCAAAACTACCAAACTTTCACAGTTAATAACTCTTCTATTTTTGGACCAAATCAAACCATTCTTTTGGTATTTTATAAACAATATCATCTACTTTCATCGTCTAAAATTAGAACATGGAAGGTAACTTCCTTCACGGTGTAATTATCATTTTTCCTTTGAGCTGATGCAAACTGCCACTGTTTTAATTCCATCAGTGGCTTAATTCAATTCTCTTTGTTGTTATCGCTTGTTGCGTAAAACACAAGACATGCGACGTCGAGCACGCCCCAAATAAAAGTCGTAAAACATTTACGACCTCACCATCTCTTCAGCAGCCGTACACCTGTTGATTTCGTGCTCATTCACATCTTCCTCTTCGCCACCATTCGCCGTCCCGCTTTACTTCTGCAGCTTTAACAAAGTCATAAGAAGCAAGAAAAACTCACACGAACATGAAATATGCAATGAAAGCAAAGAAGTCAGTATGGTGGCCGCCACCTCGCGTCCTCAACATCATCGGTTTCTTCGCCTGTAAAAAGTTAACGAGAAGGCGAAAACCGAAACGCGCCTGCAAAAGGATTTGGTTACGCCGACGGACGGCGGTTGATTTGTTTTGTCACGGACGCGACTACGACAGCTAAAAATTTAATTTACACACGTCGTGAAAATGATGGAAACAACATTTTCACAACTGCTCAACGATGTCGCCAAGTTGAGTGAAGTAAATTCTCTGTGCAAATGATGACTTTGATTGCGTATAGCAGCGACATCTATGAAGATAATTAATATCTGTTAAAAGAAATTGGTAGAGGATATATTTGGGTACGCTAGTGCAAAATTTCACGTTAGTACTATTAAAATTGAGTATGATATCAAGCGAAAACTGAACTAATGCACAATTAGAGCAAGAGTAAAAATTTGAGAAAAATTCTTCAAGTTTAAACACTAATAACTACAAGATTAATTAAAATAAGTTCATTTTATCTATACTAATAGAAAGACATGTTATTCTAGTATGTGTAGTTAAAATTTTAAAGATGTGGTATGAAAATTGTTCAAGTTAACAACAAATTTCCCGACACTTAAAATATCTTATATCTCATTGAGTTCAACATAAATGTTACACTTTAAACATTAATAACTTTAAAACAATTCCATATTTTTACATTGTTGTTACGTCAGTTTATAAATAATTTATTCCTCTATCTATGGTGTATATATAATAATCCTAGCTAAAGTATACAGGGTGTTATCATACTTTTCCAACATGTTAATTTTTTCACTTCATGAAAAAATTAAAAAGCCATAAAAATTAAACTCTAAATGAAATCTGCATCATGTTTTATTATTTCCAAGGAGTCGTTGCCTCTTGCGTATTGCAATCTGATACCTTCTAGCTTTTGACCAAGTTCTCTTCATAAAATTGCCAAAGTTACCAAGAAATACAATAAAGTTTCCTCGTCTTTCGAAGTCATTCTCGAATTTAATGTTTTCCTGAAATTTCTCACGTGCTAACTTAACAATAATGAAGTTTAGCAATAATGACAATGCTTTGTAATCGGTCTAGCCTAGCAATTTAACAATTTTGTGGTTTCAATTGCAGGAAACTGGATCGATTCGTCCTGGAGTTATTGGAGGCTCGAAACCTCGCATTGCAACACCGGAAGTTGAATCCAGGATTGAAGCATACAAGAGGGATAACCCAACCATCTTCAGTTATGAGATCCGGGATCGTTTGGTCAAGGAAGGAGTATGTGATAGGAGTTCGGCACCAAGTATCAGTGCTATTAGTCGATTGTTGAGAGGAGGACGTGGGATTGAATATGAAGGTAAGAGATCACATTTTGATTGAAGATAACGTGGGATATTATTGAGATAGAATAACAAACAAAAGTGCAACATATGTGGAATTTATTGATAGATAATTGTGGAAATTATCAATATAAGGGAATTATTAGTTTAGGAGTTATTTGAAGTTGAATGAAATGTTGCAGCAATTATCAATAGTTGGAGAAGCTAATGTTTAAAAATTCATAATTAATTAAGCGTATAAGATAAACACATGAAATTTTAAGCATTCGATGGAAAATTTAACTGTCTATTGAAAAAAAAATACTTCATATTGAGATGTGGTAAAGTGTAGAAGTTGGCGTTCATTTTCTCTCCGTTTGCATTGGTAAGAACCAATTGGAGAAATGGTCTATTCTTGATTCCATTGTAATTTTCTCCCACACATTTGCTTCTTTGACTCAAGAGCTTCTACGGTTTGCATTATAATTCCTTCCTAATCTTCTTCAACTTGCTTGGCATTGTGGTGTTATACTAATTTGAGCCGCAAGTCGAGCGCGTCGTGTGAAGTGGGCGCACCACCCACACCAGGTGGTCGCTTTTGTCGGCAACCGCACTACATTCGAGATGTTATTAACACATTTGATGTTTTTCGGCAGTGAAACTGTGATTGGGATGGTTTACATTAAGAGCAAAGGCGCAAAATATGGGATTAGGTCTTGTAGGGTTCAAATTTCAAACGATTATGCCGAGTTGGACGTGTTACACGACTCATTAATTATGTTAATTGGTGTAGGGACTAATTCACTAGCAGTATAATAGTTGTTGAGTAGGTGTATAGAACTTTGAAAGAATTTAAAGGGGGGATTATTAAGATGTCTAATGGAGGTTTGAGGAATTGTCGATTGCTGGCAGGTTAGGTTATTTTGATCAAGGATAAATTGGGACCTAAGTAAAATATATA
>JAODGC010037454.1:22688-49436 GCA_027574925.1 Ecitoglossa quadriceps | reverse complement strand
ATTTTTTTAACAAGAATTATATAAACAATTTATCTGAGTATAATTTGTATAAATTTGGTGATTATAGCATAAGTTTTGTGGGAGTTATGATTTTTTTACTGGAACCCTACAAATGTCAAGTTAAATTTTGTTTAGTTGAATTTACTACCTCATATTTCATGAACCACTTAAACAATAATTTTTTTCTAAACATCATTTGATTTTTTATTTATTTCTCTACACTCTTAAATTATTTCATGGATTTACTATTAATACTATCTTAGTTATCACAAACTTTCTAGGTAGACGTCAAGACTTGTTGATTACTAGAAAGTTAGGTAACTTTGATGAAGGATAATTTGGGACCTAAGTAAAATATATAATTTTTTTAACAAGAATTATATAAACAATTTATCTGAGTATAATTTGTATAAATTTGGTGATTATAGCATAAGTTTTATGGGAGTTATGATTTTTTTACTGGAATCCTACAAATGTCAAGTTAAATTTTGTTTAGTTGAATTTACTACCTCATATTTCATGAACCACTTAAATAATAATGTTTTTATAAATATCATTTGATTCTTCATTTATTTCTTTACATTTCCAAATTATTTCATAATTTTATTATCAATATTACTTCAGTTACCACACACTTTTATTCGCTCTGCACCGTTTCAATCTCTCATACCAAAAACACTGAAAAACCTCTAAAAACCACTAAAATAAAGCACCCACCTTCGATCAAACGTCCCGCTTGGTTATGTCTGTTGTGTAGATTTGTTGTGGTTGAAAGCGGGGGTGCCAAAACTGCCGAAAAAGTTATTAATGAGCTCGGATCTCATTCCGTCGCACCTCTCGCCAAGATGAAGCAGACCGCGTTGGGTTTTGAAAGAGAGCCGACCTCGCCGACCCCGAAGCCGCCCAGCGGTGTCCGCAACGGAATGCACTACTGTATTTTTTTCATTTTCTCATTAACTAGCCGCGGTGAATAAATGGGAATCGAGAATGATTTGGGCATTTTGATGAAATTACTTTACTAAGGGATTTTCTATTGGCGGAGGAGTTTGAAGGGTTCCAAAATGAGGTTAAAGTTGAGGTAGGCATGTGGGATATAATGAACGTTTTAGGGAATTTAATAGAACATGTTTATGACGAATTTTGTTCAATTTGCATGCTTTGTTTAGGTGATAATTGAGGAAGTATTGATTACTGCTGATATTTGAATTGAGGTTAGAACTTGGTAGTTTGAAAGACACCAACTTTTTTCTTTGAAAAGATAACTAATTTCTATTTAAGGCAAAATATAGTGGGTTTAATTGAGTACTTTTCAGGATAATTTAATTAGCCTACTTCAATTAACAATAATGTTATAAACAATTTTCTGTGACGTTATAGTTGTTTTTGTAAAATTTGTACGAATTTACAACAACGGCAATAACATCACAAATAATTTCTTTACGAATATAATATTTACTCAGTTTATACTTAACTAACACCTCTAGCACCTGGTATTACCCATTTTAGCTCAATTACTCTCTGAGCAATGGCCGTCAATTCACTTCCCGCGCTCGTTGGGCAACACGCAGTGTTTCCCAACAGGAAATTGAGCTCTAAATAAGCGGCCCAATTCGTCACGGCAACGGATATGCAATGGATAGCCTACCACGTGGCGTACGCAGTTGGCACCCTTTCTGCATGCCTAATTTACGCGCGACTGGTTGCATGTTGCGCACAAGATGGCCGCCGTCGGGCCATACACAAAACAAACAAACGCGACAAGGTGTGAAATGTGGGCTGGGAGGTGAAGCGTAAAGGAGGCGATCATTTCCGCTTGATATATATCATCAGCAATCAATTACTTCCCCCTCCCCACCCCACCCCCCAAAACAAATGCTAAGCTAACACACTAATATCAATGATTTCCTCAGAGAAAGAATCTGATACGGAAGTGGCTTCCGATTGTGAATCAGAACCTGGTATTCCCTTGAAGAGGAAACAACGTAGGAGTCGTACCACATTTACGGCTCATCAGTTGGATGAATTGGAGAAGGCTTTTGAGAGGACGCAGTATCCGGATGTTTATACCAGGGAGGAATTGGCGCAAAGGACCAAGTTGACTGAGGCGAGGATCCAAGTGTGGTTCAGCAATAGACGAGCTCGTATGCGTAAGCAGTTGTCATCCACTTCAAGCTATACTCCTTTGGGAGTGGTTGGGAATCCTTATTCGGGAAGTGCAAGTGCAGCTAGTACTGGATCTTATCCTAGCATGAGTGCGGAGAGTGGATATACGCCAGCTGGGAGTACACAAAGTAAGTTGATGTTTCAAGTTAGATTGCTGCTAAGTTAAAAGGGGTACAGATATGCAATTGGAGGGAAAATAAAGAAGGATTTATAGAGTTTATTTGAGGATGGTAGATTTTTTCTGGGGACGTTTTATTGTGATAGTTATTAGCGAAAATGTGCAAAGGCAATGTTCAAAATAACTGGGCATAATTAGATGGTTGATGTTTAATGAAGGAATGCTTCAAATCAAATAGGGTTAGCAGTTTTGTTGAAACAGGAAAATAACCGGAATTTAATGCACTATTAAACAAGATATTTGCTTTTTTGTTAAAATATTTATTTTAGTAGTTCTATGAAGAAAACTAGAACGTTGCAATTTTTAGGCGTTCAAATTATACATCAACTTTGCTGCCCCATAAATAATTATTAACAAAAGGTATAAAGTTACAATAAAAAGTAATGTGTAAAAAATTTAATTACCTTTTAACTCTTAAAGTTTAATACCATTATGTTAAAATTGATAGCTGTACCCATAAAAAATGTAAACAATTGCACATTTCGAGGTAATTTCTGTGTCTTTTCTTTCAGTTGCTGATATTTACCATTCAACACATTCAACATCTCCAAATTCGCTTCTCCACCATCAATCTGCATACCCGTCACATGCCGGCATCTACTCCCCACCTCATATGTCCAACTTGATGCCTTCCAACCCATTACAAATGACCTCCACGTCCCCATCATCTCACCTTTCCCATATCAACTACCCACATTCATCATACTCCCACTCATCCCTCCACAACAATAACAACATCCCAACAAGCACCTCAGCTACAAGCATCAGCAAGGAAGAAGACCTTCCAAGCTCAGCTCCATCTGTATCACCCCACAACATGCACAACGCGCACTATGCAAGTCCAAACCTACCACCAACACCCAACAGCTTAGTGACCATCATGGATCCACACAGTGGCAACTCCAATGGTGGTGGTGGTGTATCGAGGAGCCAACAGAATGGCAGTCCATCTGGTGTGCAGCAAGAAACAGGCGCGAATTGTGATGTGATCAATGCACATGCTTTGCAACAGCAAGGTCAGCATCAGTGGGGCATTCATCATCAAGGTCATCCGAGAGAGGCATCACCTCCCAGTGGCATTGCAAGTGCTACCACTGCAGCTGGTTTGCTAGGGAATGTGAATGCCAATGAGCAGGGTTTCGGTGGACATCACTATCATCATAATCTGACGAATTTGGGCAATTTGTCCGGGGCCAGCAGTGCTTACATGAATGTGAACCATGTTAAAGGATTCGGACACCATCAGGCTTTCTACGGATGGTATTAGGTGGTAATCTTGGGACTGATGACGCAGTGATTTTATCTAACCAAATATCGATTTTATGATTTGTAAACATGCAACTTGTAAATAGCACTTAACGAAGTAATTGAAGATGGTGGAACGCATTAATTATTTAATGGATTTGATTTGATTTAAATTGCGTTGCAAATTTAAGGTAAATTAGATTTTGTGCGATGTTCTTAGGGAAACTTTCAAATTAATTAAGTTTGACGCTAATTTTGATTTGGAATTTAATCGATAATTAGTGTAATTAACAATAGACAAAGAGGACTATTAGTTTATAAGTTACTGTCATTATGTGTTTCCAATGAATATTAAATTGTTTGATAATTATTTATACGTTTCTTTTCAGTTTGACATTCCATCAAATTATCATGCAAACAAAACAACAACAATTGCAGTGCGAATTACTTTTCATTGGAAATTACTTTTTTAAACTATATTTGAATTTACTATGATCTATTGTGTTTTACAAAGCGGTTTTTTGTTTTGTTAATTTATTTTCAAGTAATTAACGCTTAAAGTAGACGCGTAACATAGGCAACCAATTTGACTTGACAGAGTATTTATTTTAAATTATTACTAATTTCTAGCTTTGAATACTACAGTTAGATGAAATTACACCTAATAGAGAATTTTAAAGTAATTATTAATTTGAAATAGTTTATATTTTCTGCACAAAGAAGAAAAATAACACAATTATCTATGAGCTGAAGAGGTTAGGTTTATGTTCAATAACGGATTGCTTCTGATTAAATTGTGATAGAAAGTTGGAAAAAACACAAAAACATAAAGTAATTAGCAATGCTATATTTGGGTTCGGTTATATTCCTTTGGGTATATTTGCTATTGAGATATATACATTAAATCGTAGGCTGTACTTTCAACTTTTAGGTTATGAATGATATTTGAATGAGGTTTACTCCTAAGTGAATATCACTAGAAAGCTGGGATAAACGATATATTGTAGATGATTTAATTGTTTATAATTGTAGTATACTCAATGATACTAAAAATTATTAGTTTGGTTGTTATTAGACCAGAATGAAAACATTGCAATATTTGAATAAATGATAGTAATCTTTGTTTCACTTTGATTCCGAATAGTTAATTATCAAGAATAGATTTTAATCAAGAATGAAATTTAGGTTATGCAGAATTCTTTGTTGTTTTGATAAAAGTCATTATTAGGTCACTATAATAACGGTGTATCACACAAAAAGTCAAAAATTTCATTTTTATCCTTCCTACCAACTGACTTGTTACTAATTGAGAGGTAAAATTAGTAAAAAGTCATTTTATAATTTAATTTCCTACACTATAGCTATTGCAGTAGCCTAGTAACGATGTCAGTTATGCCATCCAGCATTAATGTTTATTGCAGATGATTGATGTGATTCCAGGCGGATCAAGTTGATTTGTTGTCGATTGTATGAGATAACACACTTTTTCCTGCCTGGAATTACGTACAGATTGTTGTGTTTTTCATTTTTACGTTTCATGTCGTGCTGTACTCTCATTTTCGTACACAATACATGCACTCAATTTTGCTTGTGTATTGAGCTAATCGGAGATAAAGCAACGAGTACACACGATGCTGCAAGTACAGTTGATGCAATTCTAATTACCATTGTAATCATTGTAATTCAGTTTGGCTCAGCACAGCAGTATATAAAGAGAAGAGTGTAGAGTGAGAATTACAGTCAGCATCAAACAGATTCATCAGAAGGACTGATGAAGCGAACAACGATTCTTAGTGGCAAATCAAGAAAAATGCAGACAATCATTATTAGTGCTTTACTCATCGCGGTAATGAGTGTTAGTTTGGTTGCAGGTGTTCATCAGGTGGGACTGTGGGAAATAACTACTAGTGGTTTGACTGCGTGGTTTTTGCTGATGGTTGTATTGTGATTTTAGGAAAGTGACTCAGTGTTAGGTCAATTGCTGAATCCAGTCAAAGGTTGTTTGATTTGGATATTTAGAAGAGAACCAAATCCAAGTAGGTTTCTATTAATATGCTTCAATTAAGGCAGTTAAAGCCCTTTGTAATTATTAATTGTTTTACATGAAGATATGTCGAGTCTTCCTTTGCCTCCACAGTCTACACCTGATAGTTCAGTGGTGGAGCCTGCTACACCAACCAATCCTCCAACGGAAGCACCGGAAGTTGAATAACTGAAGATAATTCATTAACAATGCATACAAACACTGCTTTATTCCACATTGATTTAGTGTTTACTGAATTTTTAATGGCTTAGTAATTTATCCTATTTTATTTATATCGATTAAGTATATTGATTTGCTAGTTTTTAACTTTTTTTCAAAATAATTGTTTAGTTAATAGGAACAATAAATATTGCGGCGTAAATTTTCTTTAAACTATATTTGAATTTACTATGATCTGTTATGTTTTACAGAACTGTTTTTTGTTTTGTTAATTTATTTTCTAATGATTAACGCTTAAATTAGACGCGTAACGTAGGCAACCAATTTGACTCGACAGAGTATTTATTTTAAATTATTATTAATTTCTAGCTTTGAATACTATAGTTTTAAGTTGAATGTTATCTTCTGGTTTGTTTTTGCTAAATATTTCTATTTTATTGATTTCGGTATAGTGTGTTTGATAATTTACGTTTTTTAGTTTAATTTCACTGAGTTTATTGTGGCAAATGTAGATTATATTGTATACGAATATATATTGTAGATATAAATAGATGAATAATGTATAATCGCATGTTCAAATTTATAATTAGAGTCTTTTATAGCTTGGCGAAGAGTAAGTGGTTCTATTGGCGTGATTAATTTCGTGAAATGTGGAAGAGTAGCAGTTAATTTTTAATTTTTTTGTGATGCCTAATCCCTTGCTAACTCCATTTCGGAGGGGTTTCTTTGATTTCTTTAAGGGATCGTATGCATAGGTGTATAGGGAAAAAAGCGAGTAATGGTATAAACTGGGGAAATTGACTAAAATGGGTCTAAATGTGCATATAACGCGGTGATTTTATGAGTAGTAGTTACGTCTAGCTTTATAGTAATATTTTCATCACATGAGATGTAGAAATTGTATTGAATGAACTTATTTTTTCTAGATATTAACTTCTTAATGGTGTCATTACATATGTATTCTTGATGTTCCACTAAAGGTTTTGGCATATGTAAACTCAGTGAGTAGAACTGAGAGGAAAATAGTATTTGGATGTATATGGAACACTCAGGTGTCAGGTGTGGACCTCTACATTCGCCGCAGCTAAATCCATCTCAATAGCTAGATAAAAACTAGCGCAGATTTCACTACTTTTGCAGATATCCGCAACTTTGTAGATAACTCTTGGTTTTCCAGATTTCTAGGAATATTCTAATTTATCTATAATTGCAAATAAATCCAAGATGTCTCCAGCAGACTTGCGTTCCACCAAACAAATTCACTCTGTTTCACTTACAGCACCAACGCTGTGCTCGAAAGTGACAACCTGTTTAATGGAACATTAACATTCTCCATTAAAGAAAGTAAAATATTAATTTAAGAACTGATTAGATATTGGAAGTTGTACCAAACCAATGGTTTTATTCTTGATTTACAATGCTTTATATAACATACCACATTACTGTTCTTATTTAACTTTACTTTATATTGCTGCCTATCGAAGTTGTGTTCTGTTGCTAGATAATGCATTCAATTAGTGGTGCTAATTAAATATGATAACACATGGACTTCTGTTTGAGACGAGTAACTTGCAATAGATATTGTTCGTACGGTGGTGAAGTGTCAACTGTCATACAATTTCCAGAATATGCAACCATCAGGCTTTGCAAAGCTCGTAAATGCGCGCTATCAATTAAACCCAAATTAATTACAATGATAATTAGAAACTAATACTTAAATATCTCCATCAAATTTACTCATAAACAATATCAGTTAATATATGTACCATTAATCTTTAAGTCATTGTCTTTCAATTACATTTCTTAGGTGTCCTTGTGCAATTACACACAGTTCCTGACTGATACAAACAAAATATAATACCTCTTCAACAAATAATTGGTATATTGATTGTAACTACAACACAATTATAAACTTAATGAACTAACTCTATAATTATTACATCACAATTTTTCTAATAGTCATATTTAATTTCTTCAAATTAAATATTTCAAGCATTCTGTCTTAAAAACCACCAGTTAAAACATTTATTTCTATCCTTGCATGAAAGCAGATTGCAGTGATTGATTAGTAAATATCAATTTATTGGTTCCTTGTACAATATAAATAAATCTGAATCTGATCAACATCGAGACAGCAGCTAGTTAATCTAAGCAAACAAAATTAATGTCTAACAAGTGTGGCGCAATTGCGTCTAGCACCATTTTAATTGGATTAGAAAATAAGTGATTTAGACTTGGAAGAACATGTGATGTGATTAACTCGCACGAGTTGGACTCATCAAAAGTCCACTCAAATCAAACCAATGCTGACAAGTGATTGTAATCCTCAGTAAGCATTCGAATGCATCTTACACTTCTCACCATTCCACCAATTTATCATCGAGTGTTAGGAGTGCTTGTGTTGTGTTAGATGATAGTTCCAGACTCAGAGATTGCCCAAACATTGACGAGTGTCGTCAGTGTCAGATTGTCTCAACGCATGCAGCAAGCATTCCTTTAATTCACTCACTGCACTTTCAGTTGGGCTACATAAAAGTCACAACTTCAGTTAGCCAATTTGCACTCAATTGCAATTTACTTCCGGAAAGTGTTTCTAATTGACGTGAGGTCATCACTGGTGTAACGTGACGTCAAAGATGGACATGGATAACTACGCAGATCAATATGTTGTAAGTAGAAGATTGTTTATTACCAATGTTTCTTTCATGGCACTTAGAAAACGTGACATTTTTATTTGTTTCCCAATTGTGTTTAAATGAGGTTACCACAAACAACAACAATTGTTTGTAATCATTGTGAGTGTCTAACTGATGATCTTTGCTTCCTTTTTTGTTATTAACATGGTTTATGTACTGGTTACATTATTTAAATATTATTTATTGAATGAAACGTATGCAATAAAGCATATGTTTGTAAACACTAAGGAATTGACAGCGGAGTTTAAAGTTATTGTAAGTTACTTTAATACTAAAATTATTGTGTAAGAAAAAAAGCAAAAGAAAGTATATTTAATTAGCTTTAATTTAGTGTTTAAATGATTAAAATCAAGTAATTAGAAGTTAGTTAAAATAAACAATAAATTTGTAGCAGAAGTGAAGAATGAGTTTAGTGTGGACAAAATCAAGTCGTCACTCAATTGAAACATCAATAACACATCTAATATAAAAGATATATTTATTATCTAAACACTAAAATAATCAGCATGAAATTCTCTTTTATACGATATCTAAATAAATTTACTAAACTTATTAGAAGTCTCTCTAAATTACGTTCAAACTTTAGTTGACACATTTGCATTCTGCAAAAATAAATATTTCAAAAAAAATTCATAACTTATTCACCTGAAACAATAACAAACTTTTTTAAACACAGTTATATTCTCCATTAAATACACTTCCTAACACACGATTACTAAAATTCAATCCTTGTGGTAAACCCATCTAAAAATAAATCTAAACATTCAATTTTAATTCAAAACTCAATTTTTTACCTTTCAGGCTGAATTAATCTCTAATGCTGGTTATGTTCTTGAAACACACAAAAACATTGCAACCGAAGATGGCTACTTCCTCACATTACATCGTATTCTTCATCCGAACAATGGTTACTTTCTCAAGGCTGAAAAGCGGCAACCAGTCTTACTCGTTCATGGTATGTTGGGTTGCACTGGACATTTCTTACTCCTAGGCAAACAAAGTCTTCCTTATTTCCTCCTTGAAGCTGGATATGATGTGTGGCTAGGTAATGTCCGAGGAGTGATATATTCCAAAGATCATCAACAATATAATTATGCAAAGGACCAACAGTATTGGAAGTTCTCGTAAGTAGCAGGCACAATGTGTGTAGGTAAATTAATGTGGCATGTAATAGATTACTTCTTTAATATAGATAATTTATACGTAGATAGTAACGTTATTTATCTATTAATAGATACTCAGTACGTTTGAATAACATAAATACAGAGTGCTTAAAAAAATACTGATTCTAACCTAAAATATTAGAAGGTATATTTAAAAAATTATTTATTAATTGAATATTACCGATATAACACTCAAATTAATACTATAGAGAAATAATGAAATCGTCTGTTAAAGTGAATTTAATTGAGGTTATTCAAATTACGTGTCTAAAAGTAATCGATCGTTACTTAAACACAAGCAGCTTGTTTTACTCACTTTACTTTGAAAAATAATTAATAACTTCTAATATATTAATAGTAAACGGTTCAAACTAGAAGCACATATTTTCATTTAAATTATCCATCAAATATCGTTTTTAGTAAAAAGCTAGACAATCTAGTTCCAAAGCTATCATCATTTGAAGTTCAGACTTTTCGTTTTTTCAGCAAGATAATTAACAATTAATTATTGCACATCTATTTGTTACATACAATTAAAATAATCTCCATTGCGTAGTCAATTAAAGTACCTTCCAATTAGCGTTTATTTTATGCAATTCGCATACACCGTTTGTGAATAATGCGAGTTGCAATAATTTCTTGCTTATTTTCAGAATGCACGAATTAGGTTATTATGATATGCCAGCCATGATTGACTATATCCTGAATGTTACACACTCAGAAACATTGAAGTACATTGGCTACTCGCAAGGTTGTGTGATTTTCTTCATAATGTGTTCTGAACGGCCAGAATACGCAAGGAAAATCGCACTTTTCACTGGATTATCTCCGCTGATCTTCATCAAAGGCGCGAAGCATCCTTGGTTGCCTATATTATCCATGTTCCAGTCACAACTAAGAGTGAGACTTACAACTTCATCTATTTCTTAGGTGAGATACTAATAACTGAATGGATTGTTTGTAGTATTTGACGAATTGTATGGGAATAAATGGCTTGAGAGTTGGATTTCTACGTAAATACCAAGCATTCTTAACTGGGCACTCATGGACAAAAGCTGTGATTAAATTTGTGATATATGCAACTTTTGGTACAAAAATAGCCAAGATTAAGGATGTAAGTTAACGAAAAGAAGGTGAAGGTATTGGAACTGAATCAAATTGAATTTGCTTTGATACAAGTGAGATATTGTGGTATTTATTGCAGTTTATTGTAGGAATCTGTAACACCGACCTTGAAATTCTTCCAAGGAATTAATTTTCATTGCGTTTATCATGCAATGCAAATATTTAACAAGAGTAAGTATAAATAAAGCTTATTACAATACTTATTACTATTAACCTACTTGCACTTTTAGTCTCAGTAATTTTTGATTTTTAAATAATTTTTTTAAACATCTCAAACACCTTGTTGTATTTATAATAAAAAAAAACATCATATCAATTATTCAGTAAGTCGATTCATTCCAAGGAAAATCAGTAAAACTTCTGACTAACATTTTTTACATTCATGTCATCTTAGAGGTGCAAAGAAAGTTGCCTAGCTGTCGTTCATCGAATGCAATGATGAACGCTAGCTAGGCAACTTTCTTCGCATCTCTTTCAAATGCAATTCCAATGCGTGCTGTTTGTTTTGCTCCAGAACGATTTATCCAATATGACTATGGTCCAAAGCAAAACCTTGAAGTTTATGGTGCCACCACCGTACGGGATTACATCGTTGAGAATGTAACATGCCCAGTTTTATTGTTTTATTCCGACCAAGATTGGTTCATGCCTGGAGAAGTATAACCTATTTTCAAAACGACCTCAAACAATGTTTATTCATTGGCTATCTTTTGTTATCATAGAATGTCAATATCCTTACATCCAAGTTATCCAATGTAGTGGGTACACATAGAGTGGACAGCAATGACTTCTCCCATTTTGACTTCCTCATTGCAGAGGAAGCGATTGAAAAGTTGTACAAACCAATGCTTGAAACTTTCCACAAGTTACAATGTACAAGAGTATGAACGGATTTAATCCCTATAGGTAATGAATGTGTAAATCCAATTAAAATACACATGTTGTATGATGTAATGAACTATTCATGATTACACTGTATCTCAATATTTTCAATTAATATTGCAAGTGCATGAAGAAAATGGTCTAGTTACTGAGGGTCCAGCTAATGGGTGGTCAAGTACGGTGTCAGTTTATCATCTAGATAGTTAACAGTGTGCTGACAATTACTTACACCCAATATAAGGGTTGAAAAACAATGAATATATTTTAAACTAAAATCGTAAATGTTGTCCACTTGAATGTCCAGTCAAATGTGAACTGAGTGGATTAGACAGGTGATTTCTAGTTCGCGTCGTGACTGAAGAAATATCCAGAAAACAAGAAATTAAATCCATAGGAAGTGGAAAGATGATGGTGGAGTTCTTTTCGGCAGAGATGTTGTTCAAAGTTTGAAGATATCGCAACTGGAACACATTGAGATCTAAACCAGAACCAACCAAGCAGAATATATGTTGAGCGGGTTGACTACCTGTAAAGCTCCTGGACTTTCATTAATAACATCCGCAGCATCTCTTAAAGCTCTCGACGCTTTCATTTCGCCTTCAGCAGCGATGACTTTCGCTCTTGCTTCACGCGTAGCTTCCGCTTCGGCTGCCATTGCACGTTGGAGTTGGGTGGGAAGACTAACATCTTTACTACAACAACACACAAACACCAAGAATAACAATACCAATTAGAAGATAACAACATTACATTGATGCTTTATCCGTAGAGTTTCTAGTACGATTGTTCTCGTGCTGATGTCATTACTTACATTTCAACGCGTTCAACTTTAACTCCCCACGGGTCAGTGGCGACATCTAGGGATGTCTGCATTGCATGAGAGATAGCTTCACGGTCCGATAGTATTTCAGCCAAGTTGCGTGTTCCCAGGATGTTGCGAAGCGTTGTCATCGCTAATAATCTCGTCGAATTACTGCAAACAAAGAATTATTTATCGGAGGAGATAAAATAAGTTACATTCACCATGATGCAGTTACCTGTAATTTGTAACTTGTACAACTGCATTCAAAGGGTCTTGTATCCTGTAGTAGACTACAGCATCAACCGTGACTGTTACAGAATCCTTTGTTAATGCCTACAAACGAAGAAATATTTATTTCTTACTAAACAACTTGTTACCGCGACGTATTGGAAAATTTGTAGATTTGTGAGAAAAAAATGTACGGAATATTTACTTCCTGGGGTGGTACATCGAAAGAAACAGTTCGTAAGTCCACCTTTCTGTATGTATCGACACAAGGAAGGACAAAGAATATACCAGGACCTCTTGCGCCACCTGTACGTAGTCTTCCAAGACGGAATATTACTGCTCTTTCATATTCCTGAACTACCTAAAACCAAATCAAAATGGAATAGGATGTGTTATTGTATGCCATTGTTTATTGTAAGTACAAGTTCTAATGAATAAGCACTCTAATCAGGAATGAGTCACGATGACAGCGTGTAGGGCGATAACTCGTAATACACAAGCGCCACAGCGCCATCTATTGCACACTGCATGGACATTCATTTTGTTTGCTGTGAATTGCAAGAATGTGAGGAGTGAGAATTTAGCGCGTGTCCTTAACACTTACTTTGAAACAGAAGAACAAAGAAAATGGCATTGTGACCATGAGTAGTAAAACTGCACCAGTTGTGGTAATGAATTCAATAAGACCCATTGCATTTGGTTTCTCTAAAATGACAATTAAGTTTACTCCAACACACCACACCAGCTAGCTACTCATGCTTGAAGCTAGAAGCAAAAATAATCTGATTGTTCTTACGATATTCGAAGAAGAATTCAAATCCACCACTTCCAGTTCGCTTAAAACCGAGTGTCATTAACTCTAACCACGTTTAAACACTTCTCCCGCACTTCAATTGAGGTTAAAACTTCTTCTTCTCGTTTGTGCTATTTCGATTTGCTAGACTAGTTTTTCATTGGAATTACATGTTTTCTTAGTTGTTTGGATGTTTTAATTGCTGTTTTTGATGATATCCATTTCTCTGCTTGTAGTACAAGTTATTTTTAACAAATTGTCGATTTCTGTGCTCCGATTACGATTATGCTCGAGCTTGTAAGAAAGCACAAGAATGCAGTGAGTGCAATTACGAGCATGACTTGTACGAATGTTTCATTTATCTAAACTTAATTTTATCCACTTGTTATGCGTGAGTGTGCCTTATATAAACAATTGAAAGGCACATTCAACTCAAGTGGCCCACAAAGAAATCAATTGTTACATGTACAAGTATTTTCCTGCTGTTCTTCTGCTTTCATTCATGATCCATTGATCTGAGATTTTCTTTCAAGTTGGAAACAGAAATGTTTAAGTTTCACTCTTGTGTGTTGGATTTTTTTTATAAATATTCTGGGATGTTATAGAGCTTTGATGAAATCTTTTGTTTGCAATTTAAATTTTGCATTTGCTTACATAATGTTAGTGTCAGTGTGCCAAGAAAATGTTTTCAAATTTAATGGAAAGTCAAAACAATTGTCGGTTGATTTTGTTTGATTCTGCGATGACATTTAGTTCAACGAGAAGAACTATTGACATTTTCAATCAAAGTGTAAGTGTAAGATTTACTTGATTTATGCGGTATATTCACGAATGCGTATATGCTGCGCATGCGCTGATTTGAATTCCCCGCGCTGTTTTCAACTTTAAAGCTTCGTATGTCCGAAGCCAATCAATATTTTTAATTATGATTAAAAGTTTCGAATATTCCTTATGAACTGACATCAAGTACATGTTGATTTAGACCCAGTGAATTAACTGGCTTATGCTGTGCTTAGATTTTTGGCGTTGATTTGTAAGAAAATTCAGTAAACCATCTAAAGTTTAAAAAAAACATTTAGAATTAGTGCTTGAATACTACGGATATACTTTAGAAAGCCAAGACAATGTACCAGTAGCAGAAAGTTGTTAGTGTCGGTCCACTTTAAAGTTTAAATTTGCGCGGGAATTTCAAGTGCGCGCATGCGCAGCTTCAATCGCTTGTTTTAAATGTACAAATCAATGTGATAAATATCAACACAATAAATTTAAGTCAATGTATAAATGATAAAGTTAACAAACGAAGCACTTTTTCCTTTTGTCATTTCTTTTCTGTACTATAAAGTCTTCTTCCGTAATTTTTTCTGATTTCCTTACTTGCCTAACTGTTATTACGTTTGATTTAATCCATCACTTGGCTTCCAGTCTTCACTGACCAACAATTCTTCACCAACTAAACTTGCGTTGAATTCAGATCGCACATCGCGCGCGCCAACTAAATGTTTACAACGAATTCTATAAATAATCGCACTGCTTTGCACCCAACGCATCTTGTGGTTATGCGAGGTAATCAAAAACAGTCAAAAGCATCTCAATCTTTCGGATTTTCCAGCTTTCCTTACTTTACGGACCAGATATGTTGCTGCATGTTCTTCACACATTCCAATTTCCGTAAAAACTGGTTCACTCACACTAGATGGCTCGAGAATGCTAGATGGCGAGGTAATATGTTAATAGTAGAAAACAGATTAATTTTGATGGTGTGTTTATGAAATGTCTGCTTTTATGAGAAGGTGAAGTAAGTAAATTGTAAACAATTCGTAAATTTGTTCAGAAGTTGTTAACAACATTATAGAGTTAAATATAACGCAGTAAAACGCATCATTTTTAAGCAGATAAAGTATAATGAGTTAAACAAGCATACATTACACTTTTTTATGAGTTTTATTACAGTTATAAACAATTTATGAGATTAAAATAGAATTTTCCTTTAAAAACACAAAAATATTACTAAATTATGCTAATAAACATTTATAATTGTTATTAATTTGTTTTGTTTGTAAAATACATAATTTTTGATATTATTTACTGCCTAAAACATGCATAAACAATTAAAATTAATTAAGAGATGAAGAAATTATTTGAATTTTTCTTCTTCTTTGCACTCAAAGTTGCATACACTTAATATATGTTCGTATATTATTAGGTTAAAAATGTTTCGTGGTTTGGTTGTTAATAACATAAAAAAGTTAAATAAAGTGCATCAAATTTCCAATTTAGCGTTATCCAAATATGTGGCAACATTCCAAAGAACGTTTTCTACGTCTCCAATAATAAATGCAAAGCTGTTTGTTGATAGAGAAAATGAACATTGTTATGGCATCATCTCCACAATATCCGAAAGCAAGCAGGTACCATATTTACTGTTAAGTAAAATATACATATGAACAATGAAGAAATAATTTAGAACTCAAGCTTATATATATTATTGTGATATTGTAATAAGTTTTTAACGGCATTTGATGTTTTAGCAACTTTCACTTGAACAAAGTGAGGACATGACAATGGATGCTTTCAATTTAATGTTGAAACAAAATTTCCGGCAATCTAATCCCAGAGCAATAGTCTCTACATTTACAACTCTACAACCATATGCTGCTCAACATAATATACTTCTTTCAGATCCCAGATTTGATAATTTAGTTGATGGATTAATGGATCATGCAGAGAAACTCTCTGACCAGGAACTTCAAACACTCTTAACAAGTTTAATTAATTTTCCACCAGCAAATACTATTAATGATCACAATTTTAATGATATTTGGAATTGTCTAGATGACATGTGTTGTTGTAGATTGTCTAATTGGCATGCAGAAACCATTTTTGCTGTGGCACACAGTTGGTATCTGTTAAAATTGCCAAAAATTTGTAATTTTATACATAAGGCATTGGATAAAATGTCTAGGAAACCAGAGAAGTTGAGTAAGGATCAGCTTGTGAATGCTTTCTTCTTGATGAGTGTCAGCCGAAAGAATACTGTGCATTTTGAGTATGAATATGCTCTTTTGAAGAAGATGGATGAGATGAATGTTGATGAGTTAGCAATTGCTGCATTAGGGTACTTTAAATCACAAACAAAGGTGAAACTGCCAGCTATTTGTTCAACAATGTTGAGGAAGGTGAAAGAAGCTGGGGATGTACATGACATTAGTTTATGTGCTATTTTAAAGGTAAGAACATGTTTCTAGGTTAAAAATTAAATAACTTTTGACGTGGAGTTGATACAGGGTAGAAAAAAGAAAAGACTACAGTTTACTGGACATTTCCATTACCTTTCTAAGATGATTAATTTTGGTATATACGGTGATCTACAAGTTTGCGCAGGTTAGGTTTGAAATTGACACAAAAAGTTTAACTCCGTGGGTTTTAAAGATAGTTATGTTTAGTTTAAGTGGCGTGATAAAGGGTCAAATTTGGCACAAAATGCAACAAGCACGAATTGATTCATCCATTGAGGCTAATTTATTTCTTTCAGACAGTGAGATATGCTTCCCACACTGTGCTTGCAGACCAAATGCTTGATTTCCTTGAGTATATCACACCAAAACTCACACAACTTTCAACCCTTTGCGTTCTGCACGCATCGCTTCTAGGAACAACTATCCAAGTTTTCCATGCACCTTCGCTAAAAATCGCAGCGCAAAGAGTCGCCTCCAACATGTCGAATACTCTCGAAGTAAGACTGAAAGACATCGAGCGTCTTTTGTTAGCTCTAACAATGTTTAACTATGACCCTAAGACAACTCCTTGTATATACGAAGCATCCATGAGGGAGCTCCACGAAGAGCGCAGATCTAGAGAGCTGATAAGACATAGGAATTGCCTAGGAGCGGCGCTCTCATACCTTAGCATCAGGAATATGTATTCAGTTGAATTGTTAAAGAAGGCTTTGGATCCTGATGTAGTCACTGAGATTTATGGAAATTCAGCCAAGATGTATCCCAGAGAATTATTTGTATTGAACATGAACAGTTACATTGATTTGGAAGGATATGATGGGCCTAGATTGGATAGAGTGAAGCAGATTAAGGTTTCCAAGTGGTTGACTGTGTTTACTCCATCTGCAGATGGTGAGAAGAAGTTGACTGCTTTGGATAAGTTAATTGTTGATGTCATTGGCGTAATTGGAGAGGTTGTAGGTGGAGAAGGAAATATGTTTGTGGAGCATTTGTTGCCACAATACATTCGATCAGGTATATACTCCTCTCGTGATAGTCATAATCAATTGATGATAATGTACTTCTTTTCATTGTAGATATTGTGGTTTGTCAAGATAAATCAACGAAGAAGTTTGTTAAACCACAAGGGTTTGAATGCTACAAGTTTGGGGACTTAATGTGGGCACCTAAAGATGATACAAAGAACTTTTTTGTGTTTTCTATCATTGGGTGGAATAGCACAATCAGGGGAACGTCAAATCTTGTTGGTTTGGCACATATGAAGATGAGACATCTTAAGAAGATGGGGTACTTGCCGCGAACAGTGGTTTGGAATGAGTATTCCGTGTTGTCAAATAAGGAGAAGAAGAAATATGTTGAGGATAAGATTATGGAGTGTACAGCTTAAGGTTTCGTGATAATGATAACAAAGTCTTGAGCATTATTGGTTTCTTTTCATACGAAAATAGATTTATCTCGTGGAAGAAGCCTTATATATTAGATATTTTATTGATTGATGTAACAAATGTGCATCTTTCACCAGTTTATTGCATTTTGATGGTGAAAAGTGTGGAGAATGTTTTGTTGTGAGCAGTGACTTTGCACTGTAATGTTGGTTGCCTATGGTATTTCGTGGAAATTTCAATATTTTCTATTTTCTCTTGTTTTAAATGCTCAAATTTTCACAGTCAATTCATTTCTTCTTTTCAAGGATACAGAGAAAATATAATTTATGTAATTAAATTAATTATCACTTTAAGTTTAGTTAGTTTAACTTCAGCTTTAAAAAGCTTATTCCTAATTCATTTTTTTAAATGGTGGTTGTCCTGGTAACTTAACTATACAGTCGTTCGGCAGTTGATGTTGGCGCCCGTCACTAATTAGTGGCCTTTATGCTGCCGATGCCGCTGCCAGTGGTACCGCCTCCGGAGTAATTATTACCGTGTGCGCAGCCACGCGCGTCCTGCGGTAATTAGCGCGATTTGCGTAATTTCGCAATTTCCACTCGTTTTTTTGCTCTTCCAACACCTTCATGATTTCCTCACGCTACCACCTACCTTCTTTTTGCACACAGCCTATGCTAAAGTCACTTTTGGTGGTTTTGCGGTTGTACTTACCTTACGGCAATTTACAAAAATCATCTCTCGTTTAAGAACTGCGCATTTTTTGTGAGGCACAGGAAATGTGCTGCTGAGATGATGAGAGCACAGTGTAGGAATACGGTGGATTAAGTTACAGATGTATAATTATGCATGGCCGCCTCCAGCCTGAGAGGCGGTTAAATTGTTGACTAATTATGGAAATTACGCGTTGGAAACGTGGGGCGATGTTTCTAGAGGTCAAATGGGTTGGTTTTAAAAATGTAGGAATTTTATTCATGAAAGGAATGAAAATGTAGTTTTCTTATTTCTTATTATTCGCAACAGTTTGCTACATTGGTATAAACTATAAGAATGATTTGAGATCATTTAATGCGCTGGGCGTAAATTCAAGTCGAGCTACGAAGAGATTGATATCAACTGCAACCAACATAATCGTGCTTAATAATAATTGTTATCAAAATAATCTGAATAAATAGTTTCCGTATTAATTTCAAGGATCGCGTCTCAATGCTCCTCTCGTTTGCGCTTATCTGCGTAAACAATTTGGAAAATTCACTTCCAACATGTTTTCTATCATTTGAAACTTTCAATCGTTTCCCATCGATGTACAAACTACGCCTTGGGCTTTTCCTTCCCCGCTGAATCCACATTTCCCACTTTTTCTTCAATTCAATTGCTCAAACCGCCCGTAGGAACTCAAATCCACATGAAATTGTCGGGTTTCCTTCACATAGCCCCAAGCAACTCCATCTAGAAACATCTACCTGATCTATACACAAACCTAACCTAGATTTACACCCCACGAAATGACTCTAAATCGAAATCATTTTTTCATGTTCCAAATAATTTGTAAAAATTTGAACATTTTCTGTGTTGAGGTAAATGCACGCTTCACATATTTGAAAGCAGAAATTAAATCAAAAGCAAATCATTCAATAACATGCTGTTTGCGGCAGTGCGGCCGTAGTGGTTAAACAATTTGTGATGAATTTCATCGGCGGCGGCGGTCTGTGGAACAATCAGCGCGCACGCATTGCCCGCCGCGCTGGGCGCTGCCGCCAGGTGTGAGGTTTTACTGCTCGCCTGGGGTGGCCTTGTTGGCGGTCACGGCGCGTTTATGATTCCAATTTGTGGCATGGTGAAGTATGAGAGTGTGCTGGGATTTATCTCGTTCGAGCCACGTCCATGGAGAAAACTATGTAGACTAGGCAACCAAACATACTCAACGAAAACATAGCATGTTGGGATTGGAAAACATGTTGTATGTTTGAATAAACCATACAAGACATTTATTAATATACTGAAATAAATGCAACGTGTGAAATTAAAACAAATATTTTTATTGGATTTACGATAATTACCAGTAATAATTATCGTTATTGATTTGAAGGTTATGATGCAAAGTTGAAATATGCGAGTTGGAGCGTTAGGCTGTTGTTTCTGTTGGATTTCGATGGAATTTGGTTAAATTGATTAAATTTTAATTGAACTCACGATGCGTGATTGTTTGTTGTTGGTTGATTTGCCGATGGCGCGGTGAATGTGAAATGGCAAGAGAAGGAAATCAGTTGTCGGTTGTTTTCACAGCCGCGCTGCTTTGTTTGTTTTTTACGCTTTCTACTCTGCATGCAATTTCCACATTTTCACCACAATCGAAAAGTGATCGTAAATTGAACATTGAATAAATTACTATCCAAGTGGACTAATTTTTTACCCATAAATCACATTGCTACGCCTAGAAAAACAAGTACAAAGTCAATCTACGATTCCCAGTCATAATATTTACTTGCAATTGAAATCCTAAGAATGTTCCATTATTTGTTGGTAACAAATGCCTGCCATAAACAATAATAGCAAATCATAGAAAATGTGCAACCAAATGAAAAACCAATCGCTGCGGTCATTGCAATCGGTTAATGAATAAACAACAACATTTCGACTCGCATAGCTGCACAGAGTGCATGCCATGTATAGCGAAAGAGGATATTCAAAGCGGGGGCGGTCAGTTGCAACGAGTGATTTCGGGGGGCGGTTATGGGATGATTGCCAAATGCACTTGGGGACTGAGCTTTCCACTTTGATGTCTGCCCGCTGCACAAACGCAGCTAGCATGGGATATACACTTGTGTACACTTCAAACCTCTCTAAACATGACACACGCAATATCAATTATTTATTAATAAAGTTTAATTGAGATACTGATAAATACAGTGTGATTGTTGATCCATATTAAAAATGGCTGGATTGTGGATATTATATTATTGCGAGTTTTAATAAGTAGTTATTATAAGAATTTTAATTCTTATAGTTTAATTGAAAGCTCGTTTCATACTCTATCAACTACTAAAAAATTTATAATTTTATCTGTTCTAGTTTACGAGTTATCTTTAATAGAAACTAATAAAACATCAAATGTTGTTTTTAAGCCAAACACTTGATTTTTATCGTTTTTATGATCTCCCTGTATATGCTAAAGACCATTTTCAACATGAAACTATTAGTTTATTTAATTAGCAATGGAATGTTGTTTAAATAACGTTTCTGGGACTTATAGTCTCATAGTAATTAGAGTCAGAAATAAAAAATAATTCGTAAGGTATAATATCAAGATGCATATTGGTAATTAATTGTTATTTAGGATAAATAATTCTATTAATAATTTAATATTTGATAGCTCAATTGAAAGCTCGTTTCATACTCTATTAACTGCTAATAAAATTATAGTTTTATCTTTCTTAGTTTATGAGTTATCTTTAATAGAAACTAATAAAACAAGAAATATTGTTTTTAAACCAAACACCTGGTTTTAATCGTTTTTATGATCTCTCTGTATATTCCAATAATTTTTTGAAACATAAAATTATTAGTTTATTTAATTAGCAATAGAATTTTATTTAAATAATGTTTCTAGGACTTATAATCTGCTAGTAATAAGAAAAATAAAAATGTTTTTCTAAAATCACAAATGCAATAGGAACTATTATTATTATTATTACTATTTTATAATTTAGAACTAGTATACAAATATTCACCTATAATAAGTTGTAATTGCCAAAATATGTTTGCAACATGAATGTATTTATTTCATAATGTGCCTACAAATTCAATTAAACCCAATCGAATTTCACAAGCCCCGTCAACTTTCAATCAATATGTGACTGAAATCCAGTGCAGATTGGATGTTGGCACAGCGGAAAATAATAACAATTTGCATTCGGTGAAATTCACAATATTCCTCGCATTGTGTGCACAATCCCAACCAACTGGTTGGTGGAGGCGCCGGGGCACAAGAAGTGGCCACGCATATTAATCACACACGTAGCGCCGGCAATTCCTGGTGATTTTCAGTGTTTTCCCTCACACAAAGCGGAATCCAATTTCGATGGCGCGTGCAATATTAATGCCTATCACAATATCACTCGAATAAATAATATACTGTGAGTTGTACAACAAGGACGAGGACGAAAACAAATAAACCAGAAATAACAACAACCCGACAAAACCAAATCCAAGCGGAGCACAAATTAACCAAATATGGAATAATATTAATTACGGTGAATTCCATATGTGTCGTTGATGTTTTCCTTCTGCTATATGCTTTGCTTTGGCGAATGTTGTTTGTATTGTTCATTGTTGATTTGCAAGCATGAAACAAATCGCGTCGTTTGTTTCTGGAGTTTACAATTCCCACGTCAATCATTGCTCCAGTGATCCAGTAAAGGACAGCAGCAACCAAAATTCCCCCAGTGCACTGAGGGCAAACATGCAAAAGGTGGAATTTTCAGCAGTGGTTGGAGAACAATGCGATATTGATGAATGCGATATTTCATCCGGTAACAGTAAAACTGCCATTTCGGGGTTTTCCATACCGGATGTGGATTTAATGTCATTTTGTTCCAATTATTTATCTACATTATTTAATAGCAATTCAGATTTTATACAAAAAACAAAGAATTTCTAAGAAATGCATTCATTTTTTAAATTACCGTTTTTAATAAGTTTTATCTCAATTCTAGCCCATTTGACTTAACTTAAAGCAACACTATAGTGCAAGACGGAAACATATTTACATCCAGGGATAATACCCAAAAGGGGTTATGTCCCTGCAGCCAGGAACGTCGTGTCCTCAATGGTATTCTGTGTGTATCTCGTGTATCTAGAGAGAATACAAAAGACGCGCGGTGAAGTTGTAAGCGTGTTATAAGCCAGCGGCTGTAATTCATGCGACGGAGGCGGCTGCGGTTGTTGCGATGGCTATCGATCATCATACCGATGGCAGCTGCTGCCCTGATCGAAACAAACAGTTTGGATATTGGAAGGTGGAAGACAAATATTGACAAATATGGTTATGATTGTAAGTAATACAAACAATAAATTATTAATATTGTGCGGAATAATTTAGTGGCTGATTTTAAACACTGATTATCTAATATTTATTGGGTTTAATACAAATAGAGTTTTGTGTGTAAATGGATATTGTTTGGAAAGTATTTCTGCTGAGTTGAAATTGGAGGTTTTCATTTGGGAGTGTAATTTTGTTTTGCTAATTACTGCTAAACTAGAAATCCTAGGAATTTGTTTCAAGTGACATTGTATTGAGAATTTTACTGACTACTTATTTTATTCATAAAATTGTGGTTGAAATCTATAGAGAGTTATTAAAAACGATGTAAAGCTTGTTTTTCAAAAGAAACAACACTTTTTGTCATGTTCAATTGTGTTAAAGATAACTCATGATTGATAAAAGTTAAAGTTATTATTTTTTTGTACGATCATAGAAAATAAGATAAGCTTTAAATTGAGTTATAATATGATTAATTTGGATAATTATTTCTATTCTTAAATTTTAATTCATTTCTAATTTACATTCTCATTTTTATTAGACAAATCATTTTCTACTTCATATCTTGATTGCTACTAGATTATAAGTCCCAGGAACATGATTCAAGTGACATTTTATTGAAGATTAAATCAACTAATAGATTTAAGTACGAAATTGCTAATGGAATATACAAGGAGGTCTTAAAAATGGCAAAAATCATAATTTCCATATAAAATCCATATAAAAATGTTTATTGTGTTCAGTTAAAAACTTGATAACTCATGATTGCTAAAAGATAAACATGTAATTTGTTTATCAATTGATAACTCATAAAAAGAGCTTTTAAATGCAATATAGCATGTTTAATTCTGAGTGGAAATACTAACCTAAAATTGCATTTAATTACCAACATGCATTTCTATTTTTCACTACAAATCAGTGTCCACTTTTGACCCTAATTGCAACAAAACCCTAAGTTCCAGGAATATGATTCAAGTGTCATTCTGTTTTAAATTAAATCAATTAATTGGTGTAAGTATAAAGTTACTAGTGGAATATAAGAAGAATTGTTAAAAAAATCATGTGTTTCTACTATCTCATTAATTGAATTGATAATTTCATGTTTATTTGGATAAATTCAAGTAATATCAGAAAAGTAAATCATAGAGAACTAACTCAATTACCTTTTAAACTAATTAACTTGTTACATAAATCTCAATTTACTAATTTATCTTTAATTTTAATCCCGCATCCTACCATTTCTCCATTCGTTTTTCTGATTTCCTTTTCTTTCTTGCTGATGCCGTCCACAGTTGAGAATTTAAGGTTAATTCTCACCTAGATTCCTCTCTTTCTTCCTGCTCATGCCAAACACAGAAAAACCGGAAATAAAAAAGACATTAGTCCGTCCTTAAAGCGCTTAAACCTAGCACTGTGTGCTGTCATTTGCTGCTCTTCTTCTTAGTCAAGCAGCTAACTTTGTTTGTTCAAACAATGTTCAGTTGAGAGTAGTGGTGGAAAAATTGGAGAAGACAAGGACATTGTTTGTAAAGGAATGAACGAGTTGAAGAGTAAAAGATCTTTAGACATTTCGAACGAGTAGAGTTTTTATTTGCGGCTATTTTTGGAATGAAATGCCTGAACACTGAGGAAGAAAAGATTAAAGAGAGTTATATGATGGTTAATCCTTCGACACGCTAGGCATTCCAAAAGAGGAGATGGATAAAACACCCTGGAGATTAGAAGACAAGAAATACAAAGGAAGGAAGAAAGTATATAGGTTGAGAATTAGTTAGGGTTGTTTGAATTGGATTTGGAACTTACATTGAATCACATCATGTTAGTGCTAGCTGTATCAACAATAGGACAACAATGGTATTGTTGACATTGGCAATTGATGTATGTAATCTTGATTTGCATGAATTTAGACTATAACAACAATACTACTACCTCCACTGCCCCCAGTATCTTCTCCAACATATCTCAATTCCTACCGCATATCCGACACCAACCTTAACAATAATATCTCCGCGTTAAGCAAAAAGGTTTTGTTTACATGCATTTTGGGTTGCCTACTCTAATATCACATTTATACCATTTTTAATTCCAATTATATTCCAACTAAATGTTAATTGTATATTGATTTTGTACCGCGCCATGTTTCCCACAGACAATTGCCACTTCTATTCCTTCCACCGCATCCATTGCTAAGCTGTTGTGATGAAATATTGCCTCACTTATATTTGCGTTGCCAACACGTATAGTGGGTTGCCTACTTCCCATTCCAAAACCATCCCTTTTGTACCCGGTTTCGTTAACTGTTCTCTGCCGCCACCATTGGTAAAGCTGCGGACGTATTAAGCGCACGTTGCGGATTAAGCAAATTAATCCTTTCCGGCGGTCGGCGGCGGCATATTGTGAAAAGATGAGAGAGGACGCAAGAGAAACACACAGATGTGGGAAAAAGTAATAAGGAAGGGTGGAAGTAAAGGATGATGGGAGGAAGTTAAATCATTTTCTAAGCGGATAAATCTACGAAACAAAATAGCAGGAGATATTAAAAAATGTTGTAGAAAAAGGTAGTAGAATTTTAATTCCAATAAAAAATTATAAAAATTTAATGACGTGAAAGTTTAAGAGAGTTGTAAACATTTACGCGGGTAGATTAAATTTGTTGTTGTGAAATATTTATGCATTTAGTCATGGAATAACTAACTAACTTTGTTACGTTCTGTCAAATTAATTTTTGGATGAAGATAACTCATAATTGATAAAAGTTACAGTTATTATCTTTTTATATGTTGTTAGAAAATGAGATAAATATTAAATTGAGTTGTAATATAATTAATTTTAATAATTATTTATATTCTTAAATTTTAATTAATTTCTAACTTGCATTCCTATTTTTATTAGACAAATCTTTTTCCACTTTATATCTAAATTGCTACTAGACTATAAGTCCCAGGAACATGATTCAAGTAACATTCTGTTGAAGATTAAATCAACTAATAGATTTAAGCATAAAATTGTTATTGGGATATACAGGGAGGTCTTAAAAATGACAAAAATCATAATAACTATAAAAACTTTGCGTTTATTGTTGTGTTCAATTAAAAAATTAATAACTCATGATTGATAAATAAGAATAATCTTATATTTTCAACAATTGATAACGAGTGAAAGAAGCTTTCAAACGCAATATAGCATGTTTTATTCTGATCAGAAATACTAATCTAAAATTGCATTTAATTACCAACATGCATTTCTATTTTCAACTACAAATCAGTTTCCACTTCTGATTCTAATTTCTACTAGACCATAAGTCCCAGGAACATGATTCAAGTGACATTCTATTTAAGATTAAATCAACTAATAGATTTAAGCATAAAATTGTTATTGGGATATACAGGGAGGTGTTAAAAATGGCAAAAATCACAATAACTATAAAAACTTTGCGTTTTTTGTTGTGTTCAATTAAAAAATTGATAACTCATGATTGATATATAAGAACAACCTTATATTTTCAACAATTGATAACCAGTAAAAAGAGCTTTTAAGCACAATATAGCATGTCTAATTCTGATTGGAAATATTAACCTAAAATTGCATTTAATTACCAACATGCATTTCTA
>JAODGC010037454.1:2621-18359 GCA_027574925.1 Ecitoglossa quadriceps | reverse complement strand
GAAATGAATTTATGAGAGTTTTTTGCTTTCATTGATTTCGTTGTTGCTTTAGTTAAAAATTGATAACGTTTCCTAGGATAATGATATAACTACCATAGCATACAATGCAATAGTAGATGAACTAGGCTATTATGTGGTGAAAATAAAATTGTATTAAATTAAGTTGTTTAGGAGTTGTTATAAATTGAAAACGGAAGTGCTCTTAGTAGTTTGGGTATGGTTGGATCACGAAGTACTTTAATAAAATTCATAATATATTCAAAACTGATGATAATAAATATAAGATTTTAAAAGGTGTTAATGGATTAATTTGGCTATAATCTGGCGAAAAAATGGTCATTTTAGGTTAGATTGTTTATGAGTTACCAAGGCTTGAAGGTGGAAATGTCTTTTTTGGTTTGACTGCAATGTTTTATTAAATACCATGATAAATATTTTTTAACTAAAGATATGAACAAAATATTTTTTGGTAATAATAGAGAAATAATTTGAGAATATTTTCGTTAAAAAAATACATTTCTATGATGAGTAGTTCATGAGTTATTATAAATTGAAATAAAAAGATTTCTTTGATGTGATTGTTTGATGGAACACATTTGTAAAAATCATAACTTATTTCTAAATATAGATATAAAAATATTGTTTTATTAGATAATATACGGATAATCTAACTACATTCTAATGTAAATATGAATATTCTAACGTACGTGCTTTAAGAGTTATTGCAAGTTGAAGTTGGAAGTGTTCAGTAATAGTTCTGATTCAGTTATTTGGTTAAAACAACCCCCATAAAAAGTTTACCGCCGCCTCTCTGCACATTCATAGTTTTATTATCCCATATTATGATTGGGATGCGAGGCCGGGAAGACAATTTGTATGCATAGTGTTGCATTATGTGCATGATGTCCGACGGCGTTTTGGGAAATTACACGCCACAACGCGAGTCGCGTCGCACTGTCGACCACCGCCACCACCCCCCTAGTCGTGCTAGTTGCGACAACTCCGCCGCCGATTCCCGAGAAGGCGTCAGGGGTTGATTGCTTGCGGGAACTAATCTCCCAGATTTCATTACTTCGTGAATATATGGCAGTGAAGAGAATGCGCAGACAACTCAGACAACTCAGGAAGAAGTCCTCAAGGGACAGTGGACTGTAATGCAAGTATAATATTGTAAACAAAGGTAAATAAATAAAAAGTCTATGAAAGCATAATATAGGTACATTTATAGATTATTAAAGTGTCAGATTTCATGGCTATTGTGTGAAATTTTTTGTGAGTTATTTTTGATTTTTTACTAAAAAAAATTAATTATGGATTTATCTTAACAGATATAATTATCATTTTTTGTTTATTATTATAAGGTTAGTTAGGGTATATTTTTATAAAAAAATAATAAGATTATGTTGCTGATTTTAGAAGTTATAAGCATTTAAATTTGAAGGTGTTTTTGGAATCTAGAGTTGTGAGTTGTTGTTAAAAAATATTAACAACAAGCTTATCCGTTAAGATATAATTATTGTAATTTGTATATTGATAAAGGATTAATTAAGGTATATTCTGACAAAGAGATACTAATTTTATCGTAATTATTTTAGGAATTATAGGGATTTTAGTTTGGAAGTGTCTTTGTGGTAAGAAATTTTGAGTTGTTGTGGTTTTATGCTGATAATTTTTGTATTACCCTGTGTAAACTACTGCAATTCGTGCTACTAGTTGCAATAAATTGAGTTTTTGAAAGAACTTTACAATTATGTCATTCAAATAAATCTTTTGGGGGTTTAAAACTGCATGTTACTTTGACTGATTTAAACCTTCATCTTCTTCGTATATTTGAAACACCTTGTATAAATTAACTCATGAAATTGTTAATTTTTAAAATGTTCTTTATTTTTAATGTCTTAATATCAAAGGCAGATTTGAATTTCACATCGTCATTTCGTACAATCATATACATCATCTTAATCTCCACAATGAAGAAACAATATACAAACGTACAAATACAATCTCATTAATTGTCAATCAATTACCAATAATTATCTGCATAAAATATAAAAATGCTCTGTTTGAATCAACCATTACGTCACATTTAGAAGAGTGTTTAGTAGTGTCATTAAAGTACTCGCAATGAACAGCGAAAGGCTGACAGATAGCGTAGATGGCGCTGTATTGGCGGAAACAAACGGCCTTCCTTTCTGTGATGTGAACCATTGATGTAAGTCCGAGAGTTCACCAAACCCATGCTGGTTTTTCGTCTGCACCAGGCATTCGTAGACGGACTCTGCTTGCAAGTTGCGAAGTTGGTAGCTCTGACTGCGTTCTGATGTGGAAGGGTTGAAGGACTGATGAGGACGTACGAGAAGATCATGCCATTGGCCTGGGTGGTGATAAGTTGAGTTTATCTGTAAAGAAATCACTGGTGGGATGCAGAAATTGTGTGTTTGGAGTGAGTGTTTGGGTGTTACCTGGATCATTCTGTATAGAATTCGCACCTCCATGATGGGAAACACACTCTGGACGTTCCAAGTGAGGTTATACTCATGTGGCATAGAGTATTGTAAACTAGTAATTACAGGAGGTCCTGGTTTGCCTGACAATTCAATGAATTTCTTTTCTCTGCCGATGCTATTGACTACAACGCAGCTGTAGTTGCCGAAGTCGGAAAGTTGGAGGTTGCGGACAGTCAAGGTGTGGGTTAGACCCTGATGGGACATGACTCTACGGTCTGTAGGTTGAAGAAGGAAGGAGTTTTGATACCAAGAGACTTCGGCTGGAGGATCGGCGTGAACTACACAGTCCAAGCGGGCTTCAAGACCTTCACCGGCGTTGACCCAAGAGCGAAGGACGTTGACTTCTGGTGGGTCTGCAAATAAAAAGGTAAAAATAGATGGAAAAGGTCCCGATGTAGATAGTGGAGATATTGGTGTCATTATTATGTCAATAGATGGATAGTTGCAAAAGTTGGGAGGTGTTGAAGTTTAAGGATCAACTTGAAATTTGAATTAGGTTTCCAATACATCTCTCTAGGCTTCTTCCAAGATTGACATATCCGTATATGGCGTGTAACTTACTTAATTTTCTAAATACGTTGTATTTCTGGTACTTACAAAGCACATGTAGCTCAATTTCAGCTGTTACAGGCTGTCCAATTCCATTCGAAGCCGTACACTGATACACCCCAGCATGCTGCCGTTGCACATCAGACAATGACAACAAATACCCACTTTGTACTTGCATCCCACTGGGTAAAACCCCATCCTAAACACAGCAATTCATTAAAACCAACTGCAAACCCTTGAAGATTTGATTAATCTCACCCGTTTTGACCATTGTACAACCGGTGTAGGATTCCCAGTAGTCCTGCACTCAAACGATACAGGTCCCCCTTTCCTCGTGGTAGTCTGCCCATTTGGTGGGACCATCTGTATACTGGGTGGCACTGTTAAACAACCAACGTGCGGAATTAATAAATATGCAAATGGTTTGGTCCATCGCACAAAAGAGCGAATCAGGCAAGTCCATTCTAATTATTATAAAGGGGTGTTATATTAAACCAACCCTAGTCCAAAAAATAAGGGGAATCGCGTTTAAATAGGGAATGATTTTTCTGGGTTTTTGAATAACTGTGAAGGCGTGAGTTGTTTTTTGCATCTTTGATTGCTGTGTTATTCAAATGTGGTTGATTGTAAATGTCAGTGGTACTGCCTGCGGGGGCGGCTGCTTGCGGCACGCTCCTTTGTGCACAGCCAGCGCACGAATGAATATTTATGCAATCGTCTCCGGCTGATTGCGAGTTTAAAATGCAAAACAGTCAATTTGCATTCATTAAAAGTTCGCCGACGCTATGCCCGAAAACGGCGCCGCCCCCCAGTGCATACACAGTGTGTTGAAATCAGTAGTAGCTACTCAACTTCTTCAGTGGCGCACAGAGGCAAATAATTAGGGTACTGTATAAACAGTGCACACGCTGATAGGTGAAGAGACAAGATCGCTGCCGCCTCCGCTACTTGTTTTGATGTTCCGGCGAAATGCGCCGCGGTGGAAGGCTGAAATGTTCACTTTTGGTTGCTGGACAGGTGTCTTGTCATTTTGGTTCTCCTTCTGGGTTGGGAAGTGGTGAGAGCGCAAAAGGGGCGGCAATCAGTGATGGAAAAGTTGTACGATGTGTTTGTGTGACGGAGTGTAATCTGCATAGCATTATAACTTGGATGATGGCGGTTTAATCGATTTGTAGATGGAGCACACCTTAACTCAAAGAGATGCAGATGGTGGGCCTGGCGTTAATTAGCAGTTTTCTTAACAACCTCAGCGAAAAAGGAACACACTTTGAGAGATTATACTAAACATGATTTGATTGTAGTTTTGCATCTAAGAGTGGGACAAATTGGATTATAGCCAGTAATTGATTGGTAAAGTAAAAGAAAGGTTTAAATTGAATATGGTTGCTAAAATTATTGACCGATTTTCTTGAAATTTCCTAGAGAGCTTTTTAAGAAAGCATTAAAAACAAAGAAATTAAAATTTTTCATGTGGGACCATTTTAGAAATTTTTAAATTGGGCTTATCTGTTAGAAACCACTGAGAAATAAGTCCCACATTAGTAATATTGCGCTGGTTGGTTATCAGAAATAAGCTGGAAGGTATTTGTGTTAAAAAAATTAACGTACAACTGTGTTGTAGTAATTAATTGGTAACCCATTGATAAAATGGTCCAACTAAAAAATCCCACAAACTAATAACCGCGTCTGTGTGAAATTTTCTTTTCAGTTTGACCTTTCTTTAAACCACCTAAATTAGAAAGTAAAATCATCAATTTGTTTCTTTTTCTGTACTATCCATTTAGAACCCATCTAATGAATTTAATTTCCCAGTAAAATCAGATACGGGTGTTGATAATTCCGTTATGGTTTTATGTCTTCGCGGACGCGGAAAATAGTTATAAATAGTTACACTTAGCACCAGCGACATGCCATTCTAGTTTAATCAGAAACAAACGTCGGAGACCTACCGCATTGCATTCAACGCCACTGCCGCCGCAATTTTAATTAAAATTACAACTGATACATCAGCAACGTCGTCGTTGGGCGGCGGCGACATTGTTGCAGCAAAGAAGCCGGAATAGTTTAACTTTGTGCTGAAGGCGGCATGGTGGAAACCGCATTGTGGAAATACAGCAACAGCCAGATATGCAAAGTAATTTTGAGTTGTTATTAATCCTGGAGCTTTAGGGTCTTAGGTTTTATGTTTTATATGAGGGTGTGGTAGTCAGGAATGGAAAGATTAATTCATCAGAAAGTTGGGAGACGTCTTATGCACCTGTCACCTAGGGAATGTGCCCAGAAGTCCTCAGAGTGGAACTAAAGAAGGAAGAAAACTGGGAATTAAACCGGCAAAGTTGAGAAATGAGTAAAATGTTAGGAAAGTCTCAGTAATATGTCAGCAGAACAAATTTAAATCACAATGTCAAATTACCAACTTTCTCAAACCGGAATTTTCGTAATATACCGGAAATCGGCAAAACCAAAACCGGCATCACTTCCCAATTTCCTTCTCAATACTATAAACCAAATTTCATAGTAATATCTTAATTATTTCTAGTATTTCTAGAGTAGATATCATGATATCTATGGTTCAAACTGCACCTACGCAAAAACAAAAACAGGTAAACTATTCCAAACCACTTTGTGGTTATTTCCTGTAATTGTTTTAGCTGTACATCGAATGAAACCCTTTACGCAGTTGATTTTCTTTGTAAAATATCAATTTGCCCTTTTGGTCATTATTCCAAGCTTGAAACAGGATAAAACTAGATAACTCACTTAAAATCTCGATTGTATGTATCAAGTCCCCAGGAGAGCCGTCTCCAATCTGGCACGTGTAATCCCCCTGATCGGCATGCTGGATATCTCGGATCTGTAGGTTGTATCCACTTAATGATAGTCGGGTATCTCTGGATATCATCTGCTGACCAGCACTAAGGAGGACAGCGCCACGTCGCCATACTATTACGAAGGAGCCTGAAAAAATTCATTCCATTGCAAATAGATTTTCTTTTACATACTGATTTCCTTTCTTGATATTTCAAAAACAAGAAAAAAATTTTCCAGCAACCCTAACGCCACATGATATAATATCAAATGATATATCGAATAATGATTGCCTTTAGTGTCAAGGGTCGAGTTCATGCGGTTTGTGCAAAGTTCCCAGTCCGGCAGTTTGCAGTTTCCGCATGCGGAAACCCGGAAAACTAGAGGTTGGACCTTTGGGGGTTGACAAATAACATGACTGTTCTATATGTATTCCAACATTGCTGCTCGTAGTTGTACTAATAAGTGCACTGCTTAACTAGGAAACTGGTTTTGTTGGCAGAATAATATCTCTGCTTTCGTATTTGTTAAGTTAGGTTAGGATGAGGTTCAGAAGATTATCTGATGCTGTGGGAAATGAGGGAGTACTTCCGGGCATTGCGTGTAATTATCATCTCTAACAGCTCGGTGAGTTGAGGATGATTCAAGTCATTAAAACATTAGAAAATAACTGGATGCACAATTAGAGATGAAAGTTTTCCGATTGTGAGCTAGCTTCAATTCTCGGAGAGGAATTTAACAGGAATTTGTTTATAACTTTGGTTGTTTTTATGATAGAATTGTGAATTAAATTTGAAATGGAAGGCAATTAAATTTTGCATCGGTAGAAAATTTGTATTAAGATTGGAAAAATGTTTATATATTGTTTATATTGGTTTAAAATTGACATAACATTATTGTTTTATCAGAAAGGAAATAAATTGGTTTATAGAAGATAACTCCAGTAATATTAATGCTAGGTTTTCAAGATAGACTTTAGGTGATAGTAAGGTAAATTTTCTTCAAAGAAAATTATAGTTGATAGGTAGAAAATTGTTTTAAATATTGCTAATGAGCTCTTAAACTTGGTTATAGTATTCAATAAAAACTTGAAAGAGTTGGTATTTAACTCAGGTAGTTTTTAAGATAAAAAATTACGGATAGGCTTAAATAAAAGCCAATTAAATGTTTTTTCAGCTGATATACCAAATCATGTTTAATTAATTAGTTAACCCTAATTAAAATTAGTTTAATATCAATTAATAAAATGTACTTCCAATCAAAACCTTCAAATCCTAATCAAATCTCCACTACACTTCAACATCACTTTTTCTGCAAATAAAAACAATCCCAGCCTTCCCCTCCCTCCCAATTTCCACCCCTTTAAATCTATTCACCCTGCCGCAAAAAAAATCCCCATCGGCCACGGACTTTTTGATTCGATTTTCCATCTTTGCATTTTCCCCATCGACGGCGGTAATTGTCGAAATTGTTGAATGGAAACTACGTAGGCATCGTCGGTGAGCCGTGAAAAGCGCATCCCCCCAGCCGCAGTCCAAACGCGTCCGACATAATGGAATCTGCATGACGGCCGTAACGACCACGACGTGGGGCGGCAGAATAAAACACAAGCGGTACGCTCGTCGTAATCGCATGCGATGGCCGCAATGAAAAAAAAGATAATAAGGAAAATGTGGAAAATCAGCAAAATCCTCTCGTCGCGTTATCGAGGAAGTACTAGTGGAATCAGCAGAATGTAACTGAATTTGGTAGATGCTAAAAGTTTTTGCAGCTTGGATGATGATGTAAAGGACATTTGAAAGAAATATAAGGACATTTAGCATTGTGGGTACACCCTGTACAATGCAAAATAAGCAACTGTGCATACTATCAACGTGCGTATTGTTTAACGCTGGAATTAATTAAATTATAATTGAAATCAAACACCGATGCTTTGAATGCCAGTCAGTCAGCAAACAGCACTTCCCTTATCCACCCCGTCTAATTCCGCTGTGGACTATTTCCTCAGCATTGCTACGATTGCATTAATCAGTACAGAGCGATACAGGAAATGTAATTAAAGATTTAGTACCTTCAATTGCTTAATTTACTTATCTTGAGGTGAAAATCCAGCAACATTTAACACTTCTTATTTATAACTTTTGTCACACCCTGTATAGGGTTACAATTTATGTAATTGATATTTACAAGGATTGTAGTGTGTGATTGAATATTAAAATGATATGGGTTGATGGAATTGTATAAAGTTTGAGTGAGGAATTTGAAGCATTTTGACAAGGGGTGTGATTGATTTGCAGTAAATAATTACAATTGATTTGTCTGCATTTGAAATGAATTGATTGATTATATATTGTAGGATATTAATTGTCTTATTTAAGAAATAAAAAGATGCTGAATAACTTCAATGTGAGCCAAAGAGTAATTTGTTGGTTTTTTATTAATAACATTAGAAGTATTAAGGGTAGAAATTAAAGATTAGTCTTAAATGAATGATAATTAAATTCTACGTCAAATAGAAAAAGATTAGTTTTTAAAATTATTATTAACTATTATTAAATGTAGCTGAAACATAAAGGTATTGTAATTATACACTTGAAAGAGCATGTTATTGTTTAATTGTTGATAACTTGGGTAAATATTACAACTAAAATTTAAAATTACCTTCAAATAAAAGATAATTAAATACACTTTTAATTTGTTTCTAAGCTGATGTTATAAAAATAAGATAAACTGGATTATTTTTTGATTAAACACGATATATTGGTTCCAGTTATTATCTTTTAACTGCTTTGCTGATTAATTAATTAATAACCTGAGTAATTTGCTTGAGAAAAATTTGATACTAATGTCAAATTAAAGCTAGTTAAATTCTTCATACAACAGTAATTATGTGAGATATTAGAAAAATTGATAAATATTATTAAAAATGAGTTAAACAAAACAGAAACATATTTTTTCATGTTAGATTTTTTGTTATTTGCTGATAACTTCTATGAATATTAAGATAAAACTTTGAAGTTATTTTCAAATTAAAGATAATTAAATACTCGATCAGCTGATTTTTTAATAATTTTCCTGGAATGTATATAAGAATGCTTAAAAATTGGTTAAAATTGTTTTTATTCTTGTATTCAATAAGTTACAACAACTTTGTTTGAAATAATTGTAAATAACATGAGTAATTTAAATGATACAAATTTCATCTACACCTCAAATGAAAGCTAATTAAATTATCTATCATACTTTGTTAATTTGATTATTGTAAATATTGTTTAAACTATATTTCCCAGCTTTTGAATTGCACATGCCTTAATTTACTCTTTCAACTTGGTGTTTTTATACAAAAATATCTAAAAATCATCCCAAAAAAATAATTTCTAAGCTTTCAATTTGCATTTGCAAATAATAAACAAATCTATTTTCAATAACATTTGTTTATAATCCCAGATGCAATGATATAAACTGCATGATTTCTACGGAAATGTTGTTGCAAATAGAAACATTTCAAATACTACAATTAAGGATAACGTCAATATTTTATTTTACAAGACAAGCTGACAATGATAAATTAATTATTGCTAAATCCTGTTTGTTGCGATCAATTTTGTCTTTTTTCCAGTTCAGTTCAAACTGGAAAGGGTTTACAATCAATTTCAAATACTTTCCATCCTTGACTTAATTAATTTTATTTTGTCTTTGCTTAAGAAAACTTAACATTATAGTAATAATTTAATTATATATATTATTGTGGTTATTAACCTAAAAAATCTAAAATAGATGAAATAATATCTCAATCGATGGTCCATTGGAGCGTAAGTAAAACACACTTGAAAGGACTAAATGGCTAGCAAAGTGGTAAAGGGTATGTGTTAAAGAAAGGCCGAAGGATGTGCAGGTCACAAAAGGGTTAACCAGGCATGACATCAATTTTGGAAGCATGTGTCTTGCTTGTTCTCTTTTTACTTTTGTTTTCTTCCTCGTTTGTTCAGAGAAGAAAATGCTTCCAATGTTGCTATTGTCCACATTGGTATAGACTAAGTTTTCCTTTGTCTGGATCACGGAAAATGCAGAATTTTTAACTAAAACCAATTCAATAGTAGTTTGCATTAATTACAATGCAGTGTTTTATTTTTAAAGTTGTTCTTTATACTTTAAAAGATTATTTTTTTTGCTTCCTTAGAAAAGTTTGGAAATTGTGCGAAAGTTTTTGAGACTGTAACATTGTGACATATACACACTATTGTCCTCCTTTGTATTGTCTCAGGTAATACTTAGTAATGCACACAATGCACTTATTTCCGAAACTTTCCTACATTTTCCCATTTCCTGCTGACGCCATTCTCTGTAACCTCAATTCTGTGCGGGCCGGTTAAACTAAGGTGGCTGCTTCATTGTTTCTGAATCAATGTAGTTTGGTTTTATTTGGGTAGATGATAGAAAGTGACAGAAATTTTTAGTGTTTTAACCTAACACATCAACTTTCTAATATGTTGAGTTATACAACCATCTGAGTTCTGAGAAAAATATTAAAATTTGATGAGATCAAAATAGATCTAGTTGACCAGATAGTTTTAATTACTGTTGTTACCCTACCCATCAAAGAATAAATTTTTAGACCTCAGTGATATGCTTAAAATAAAATCTTTTGTTTGGCTTGAAAGATTTTTCATTGGTTATTTGCTAATAACTTTTGTAAATATTAAGATACAAAATTAAAATTACTTTTATCTAGAAAATAATTAAATTTTCTATCGATTGATTATTAAATATATTTTAGCAAAAATTGATAATATTGATTATATCTGGGTTAAATATGACATTATGGTTTCACTAATCTTTCAAGAAATATTTTTCTAATTAAATATTAATAACTTATGTAATTTTATCAAGAAATATTTGATACTTATATCAAATTAAAGCTAGTTAAATTCTACATACAATAGTAATTATATGAGATATTGGAAAATTTGATAAATATTATTAAAAATGGATTAAACTAAGCAGAATTACATTTTTATCTATTTCGGATCTTTTGTTGGTTATTTAATGATAACTCTTGTAAATTTTAAGGTAAAATACTAAAATTCCTTTCAATTAAAAGATTATTAACCACTATTTCAAGTGGTTATTAGAAAAGTTTTATTAAATGTTGATAAAAATGATTAAATATGGGTTAAACTTGATATAATGGTTCCAGTAATTTACCAAAAACTACTTTTCTAATTAAATATTAATAACTTAAGTTATTTTATTGAGAAATATTTGATACTAGTATCAAATTAAAGCTAATTAAATTCTATATATAATACTAATTTTATGAGATATAAGAAAATTGAGAAATATTATTAAAAATGGATCAAATCACACAAAATCATATTTTTATTCTTGTTGGCATTTTGTTGATTATTTGTTGATAACTTTCGTAAATATTTAGATAAAACACCAAAATTACTATCAAGTGAAAGATAATTAAATGTGCAAACAGCCTGGTTATTTTCAAAGGTAGATAAAAATGGTTAAATGTGGGTTAAAACTGATTGAAATTCCATTATCCTTAAAGCTTTTATTTCTTGTTTTGAATAATTGGTAATATCATAAGTTATTTTAATGATACAGATATCTTTTAAACATAAAAAGAAAGCCTATTGAATGAGTAAATTTTAGTTAATAATTAACTTAGTATATCGTTAGGTTTTTATTGATTTCTTAATGGTTTTCCTAAAAGCTCTCTAAATTTTTCAAACCACTTCATTCTACTATTAAATTCTCTTTAAAGTTATGATGAAGAAAAGCATCATTTATTCATTCTAACACACATAGATATTTCTGTAATTTGTTAAATCAATATTCTTCCCTTCTGCGTATGTTTGCATGAGGATTAAAACCTCTCCACTTTTCGTCTGCACAGCAAACAACACAAAACCCCGCTTTGTTTCGCCACAGCTTCACTCGGCATCGGACCCATTGTAAACAAAAGCACGGCGGTTATAATTGGCGTTGTGCGGTGGTGCGAACACACTGCCGCCGCCACTGCATCCATCCTCAGCGCAGAACTCTTCAACTTTATCAGCAGTGCGATGCGCACAATGTGCACAAATGCGCCAGCGAGATTTTTTGTTTGGAAATGTTGTACTTCAAGCTGCTTCAACAGCCAGCAGGTTTGCATGCATCAGGCAGCATTTGCCTGATTTCCACGCAACATTTTCCAATGAGCTTTTATTTTCCATGCCTCCATTGGCAAATGAAGAGAAATTGGAAAATGATCAGTTGGTAAAGAATGCATTGATTTTTCTCCCGTTGTGGCTTCGATATTGCTTTGCTGGCTGTTTAATGCTTTATATTTTTGCAGCAGAGCGGAAAGGTATTGGTTGGCAGGGGCTGGAAATTTAACAAAATTATGAATAGGTGAATACGGCGTGTGATTAATTGTGTGCAAGTTGGTCGTTTGCAATTAATCCATGTTTGCCTAATGGCTGAGCGTCGACCGCAGCGCGATGAGGATGATTAATTCCTGCTGTCACTAGTGTGCGGTATCTTTTTTTGCTAACAACCCTGCATTTGCTTTACTTTCTCACTCACGCAAATCCATTATTTGCCTCCCCCTCCAGCAACTGTGTACTTTTCGCACAAATCTCAATGATTTTAAATCAGTGCAGTAATTCTGGTTTCTTAAAATTATGTAATTGCGGAATATCAAAATATCGTTAATTGATAGCTCAATATTTTGTAAATATCCAAGATATTTTTGAAATACTCATGCAACAAATTGCATCTTACTAAAACAGTTAGGGTTTGCATAGCATCAGAATGCAGCTTCCAATCTTGCTAACATCTCCATTGGGAGCGTTGTAGTTAAACCGAAGAGAGGTCCAGCAGGGGACCAATAGAGGTAAGACTAATACGGTGTCTTCTATAACAAGCATAGGTAACAATACGCTCACGTGATATATCAGAAGCATCACAAACCTCTACACTCAAAATATGTAAAAAAGAAACCAACAACAAAAATAGAATTTTCCATTTTAATTTTCCAATGGTATGTCATTCTTCATTGTCAATTTAAATCTCGATGGGATACTGTTGTTTGCTATCTTTTACTGTAAAGGATAAAATTAAACCCGGCCTTGATTAATTGATATACTGAAATTTTCCGCAAGCTAATTCATGGATTTTCTTTTTAATCCATACTTTCCTTCTTTCACATCTATGCATTTCCTGCTTTCTACATTCCCAATCCATGAATTACTTTCTTATTTTCTGTTTTGCTCTGCACTTTTTCTCGCGCGGGAAAATTAGGTAAATTCCCACGAAGAAATCAGACGACACTTTATCATCAGCCTGTGAATCTTCATAGTCTAATAGTCTGAACGATTCAACTTTTTCCGCTTCACTGCCATTTCGATTTTGGGTTCTTCAGCCCGCAGCTGAATTCGCATGAATTTCCATAAAGTGTGCTGTCTGGGCATGTGCCATGACTGTCTCTACTTGCTGCTTTCTCACTCGCACGTTTCAGGATTTGCAAGGAAGCAGAGCGGCGGCGTGAGGGGCGTTGATGTAATCATAATTTGTCATTTTTATTAGTGCTATTTGGAACATAACCAAAAAGTGTTCATAAAAAAGAGAGATAGAAATTGCGTATTAACTACAGAAGAAGAAAAAGATGATTGAACAAGTTATATAATTTTTCTTTAAATAAGTTGATGGTTTTTAAAAGACACACTATAATATTTTATGAGGAATTCGTAATATGGAAATCTTCAAATTAAAGTATTCTTTTTTTTGGTTTTTAATATTAAGCTCCTAGTAATCTCAAATAATTCTAAAACATTAGATGCATTAATCATAAAATCTTAATCATTAAGACCCATCATCATCATCATTATGGCAATCAACAATTAAATATTCTTGATTTTTATGCACGCTAAAACCACTCACACAAATATCCACCCTAACTGCCTCTTTTATTTCTCCGCAATTCATAATTAACCTAACCTAACCTAACCCAACCAAACCTAACCCAATCCAACCAAACCTAACCTAACCTAACCTACCCCAACCCAACCCAAAGTAACCTAACCTACTCCAACATAACCTAACCTAATCTAACCTAACCTAACCCAACCTAACCCAATCCAACCAAACCTAACCTAACCTACCTCAACCCAACCCAAAGTAACCTAACCTACTCCAACATAACCTAACCTAACCTAACCTAACCTAACCTAACCTAACCTAACTTAACCTAACCTAACCCAACCTAACCCAACCTAACCTAACCTAACCTAACCTAACCTACCCGAACCCAACCCAAAGTAACCTAACCTACTCCAACCTAACCTAACCTAACCTAACCTAACCTAACCTAACCTAACCTAACCTAACCCAACCTAACCCAACCTAACCCAACCTAACCCAACCTAACCTAACCTAACCTAACCTAACCTACCCAAACCCAACCCAAAGTAACCTAACCTAGTCCAACATAACCTAACCTTATCTAACCTAACCAAACTTGATCTAACCTATCCTACCCCAACCTAACCTAACCTATTCCCTCTCCACCTAAAATCTTTGTTACCTCGTGTGACAATCTGCCAAAAAAAAAAAACTAAATAATTTTCCTAATAAAATTTATGTCCAAGATAATAATAAAATTGCTTGATATTTTATTGATTCATAATAATCTTAATTATTATTTTAAACCTTATATTTTCAACCAGACTGTATAAATATAATCCAGCTTTATGAAACCATACTACTTTCATCTTACCAGGAGGTTACCTTCTCCATGCCCATTATACCGCTTGCCTTATCCCAGTTATGGTTTTACCAGTTTCGCCACACAGCATGAAAAGCAATAACGAAAATGAAATTTAACGACTCGCATACCAGCGGTGTGTGCCGTGTGAAAGTCTACTACTTGCAGGAGAAGACGACGTCTCTCCGTCGGGAAGCAAATGGGATCAGAAAGGGATGAAATAATATTTGTTTCAGTTGCGCTTCAAGTGTATGAGTCGAACATTATGCACGAGCGTCGGCAGCTTTAATTGCGGGCAATAAAAAACCGACACATTTGCCAGACGCGAGATGCATTCCCGGCGCTTCCACCATTGGAGCTTTGGCTGGGAATAAATTTCGATGACATTTAAAAACATACCTGTTTACAGCACGACATTTATCTTAATATTTATATAAATAACAAGAGTTTTTAGAATACAATTACTAATCATGGTCATAATTATATTTGATTAATGATACGAAATTCGTTTGAATTAATTAAACGAAATTCAGTGCTACATTTTATACTCCCTGTTGAAAGTTACAATCAAGCTTAAAGTAAACATTTGGTGACTAATTCAGTTTCAATCATTTTACGACGTTCTCCTTTTTGTTTTACAAGTGAAATACCTTTTTTGTTTGATTTGTTCTTGTTCTACCTTATTTGAGAATCTCACTGTCCTTTTCTAGCAGGACTGTAATTCTTGCCTCTCTTTGATGCACATAGTTTGTATCTTTGTTCCACATTTATCAAATTCCTTCTAATGTTCCAAATCCCCTCTCTGTTTTTCCTCCAATATTTCATCCCTTTTGTGTAAATGTATTATTTTATCACTTAAAGAATGATGACTCAAAGCGTTTAATCCTTTACATCCTTTCTAAGCTTAAAATCCATCATAAGGCCAGTAAGCTTCGGCTTTATCAGCTCTCTGCCAGTAGCAAACCGCTCCCTCCGGTGCAAAAGCTAGGATATCGGGATGTAAATAGCGTCGTACGTGTGCGTGCTACATTTGCATGCAAATTAAAAGCGGGCATGACCGCTGCTGCCACCATCAGCCAACAATGTTCAACCTATACCAGAAACTACCCCTCAACA